>OZ029926.1:890000-898796 GCA_964023275.1 Norana najaformis
ATGTCAAATGAAACAACTTGTTGTTTCTTTCTGCTGGCGTCATGCACGAACAAGCGATTTTCGTTTAAGTTGACGGACCTCTGTTTGGGAAAAGTGAGTGAATGGTTCCCTGTTTGAAAACGACCAATCTCGTGACCAGCTCTGTTCAGCAGAAGTAATGCTGAGCTAGTATTCATTATATGACTGACGATAAACTGTCCGTTGCGTAACCAAATTACCTATGGTGACCACAAAATATCAACGGGCAGGTGCAAACTTTTTATGTAGGCTAGATGACTATATTATTTCTATATGTAGGTCTGCCCACTACCACATTCGTGATATCAATAGGATTAGGCGCCACATTCCCTTCTCTGCCCTGGTTTGTTTGGCTAATGCCCTAGTCTCCAGCTGCCTTGACTACTGCAACTTGCTTCTTACTGGCATTTCTAAAGCTAATTTGATGAAGCTTCAATGAGTTCAACATACATTTGCAAGAGCTATCACTAAAACTCCAAAATATGAACACCAAATTTTAAGGATGAGGTGATGGGAGGGCGGAGAAGTGTTATGGCAGAAGAAGAGCGGGTTGATCGGAGCGGTTGTATTGTAAATAACTGACGAAGATAGGAGGGTTTAGAAGATTGAAGTGTGTTGTGGGTAAGTGACAGGACTTCGTAGTCGATTCGTTCAGGCATTTTAAGCCAGTTTAGTGATTTAAGAACAGGAGTTATGTGATGGCGTTTGGGGGTTTTGGTGACAGCACTAGCAAGAGCATTCTGTATGGCTTGAAGGCGGCTTATTTGGGTGGAGCTTATGTTCAGGAATAGTGAATTGCATTAGTCTAATTTAGCATGGACTATGGATGTGGCGATGGTTGATGCAGTTTTAAAGTCAAGCATATGGCGGATTCTGCGAAGGTCACGGATATGCATAAAGCAAGAGCGGGAGAGATGGGTAACGTGATCAGAGATGTGAGGTTTTGGTCGAAGATCACACCTAGATTACGGACAGAAGAGTTAGTGTTAAAGTGTCTGTGCAGTCAGAGTCCAGGCTGAAAGAGATAGAGAAATCTGAAATTTTCTTAAGCTGGTCGCGTAGGCCTATAAGTTTGAATTCGGTTTTGGATGGGTTCAAGCACAAGAGATTAGATGTCATCCAGGAGGAGATCTGGGTAAACGTATGAAGAAGATGATCTATGAAGTCGTTGAAACAGTTCAGGGAAAAAGAGATGAACAGTTGAGTGTCCATGAACAGTGGTCCATGGTTGATCAATCTCGTCGATAAGTATTAGCTTGAGGAGAGTGAAAGGACTTCTGTCTTTGTAAACACGGATTGTAGGAATAACACTCACGAGATGGCCACCATCGCAGAGTATATGGATGTGTTTTCTTAATTTTGCCAATACCGTTGTTGCAAAGAGGCGGCTTGATGATATAGTAAGCAATTTCGAGATTAACCGATCCAAAATCCCTAAATAATAAAAATATAACTTCTGGTTGAAAATCCGGTATCCAAAAATCATTTTGTTATATTCTGAAAGTTATATATCGTCTTGTGGAAAACTAACTATTTGGAAGCGACGTTTCAATTTTAAGCTTATAGGGAAAATTCATGTCATAGAATGTTTAATTCAGCAAATGGAAAATTCTGACTACGTTGGACTAGGCTGCAAAGCGTCGGTTTAACTATAGGCCTACAAAGTAAAAATGAAGAAGAATAAGAAGAAAAAGGAGAAGGGCTTCCCCTTCAATAAGGGGATGATGGCCGCTCCTTCCCCCACTCCTCCGACTCGTGTGTACACTTCCGCTGAGCTACGTACCTACAATCAACCCGCTCTCACCATTCGACGTTCCTTACGTAAGTTCAATAAGATTAGACTTGTCATCTCTATCCATAACACAATAAAAACCAAATTGTCTTTACTGAATGTTGATTCTGAAAAGACATCGTTTGAGACCGTAGTGAACGAATCTTGAAGTTTCATCGGATTTTCGTCAACTTGGGCGTTTTTTGCGTTTTCTGTTGGATTATACCTACGCTATATAACTTGTGGATTACTACGGCTTGTTTGTTCTTTGGTTAACGAGCGTAAGTTATCTTAATTTTGTTTGAATTAAGTTGACGATGATGCCCGCTCCTTCCCCCACTCCTCCAACTTGTGTGTACACTTCCGCTGAGCTACATACCTACAATCAACCCGCTCTCACCATTTGACATTCCTTACGTAAGACTCTATTCAAGCTTCGTCTATGGCGACCGGGATCTTCACTGCCTGGATTATCGTCTCCCTTCTGCCAATCTCAGCCTACAGCTCTGCTCCGTCGCCTACCTCTCGGCTGCCCTCAGACCTGGGTGGCAGTGATGGACTTAGACTTGGGACACTGAACGCTCGGTCACTGGGAAATAAGTTTATGGAGATCGCTAACTCTATCTCTCAGCATAATCTGGATATACTCGTCGTCACGGAGTCTTGGCACTCCTCTTCCTCTGATGTTCCGGTTCGACGTGCTGCTCCTCCGGGCTACCTATTCCTCGACGCTCCTCGCCCGGTTGATCCCTCACGTGATTCGCATCCTCTTGCGCAAAATCATGGTGGCATTGTAGTCTACTATCGAGAACATTTTCGGGTCAAAAAGATCCCTCTTCCTCTCCCTGTTTCCACGTCGAAGCATTATGCTTCTCCGGCGCCACGACTCGTGGTCCAGTCACCGTTCTTGCCCTCTACCGCCCAGGCTCCTTTCCTGTTACGTCGACCTTCTACACCGAGTTCTCCTCGCTTCTGGAAGTCTTCGCCACCTTCAACTGCCAGCTTCACTCGAGAACCCAGATCTTCCAGAGTCTGTCCGCTCAACGATCTGCTTTTCCAATTTGGCTTCATTCAGCATGTCGCTGAATCTACTCATGTGCTGGGAGGCTGGCTTGATGTCATTATCACCCGTGATGACTGTAACATCTCAGATGTTATAGTAGAACCTCCAGCTCTCTCAGATCATGGACTTCTTCTATACAAGGTTCCTTTTCTATGTACCCAGCCAACATACGCGCTTCGGCTTGTACGTGGTTGGAACAACTTGGACCGTGAGGCATTCCGTGCTGGTCTGAACAATAGTCCTCTCTGCGGAGACCTCTCCTCCCTCGCTGGTCGCTCGTCTGAAGAGCTTTTTGCTCTCTTTGACTCTTCAGTTCGCCTCCTCATCGATCACCTCCTTCCGCTTCGTCCGCAGCGGGCCCGTCGGAGACCGTTAGCACCTTGGTTTGACCGATCCTGCCGTACTTTACGTCGTGATGTCAGGTGGCACGAGCGAAGGTATCGACGAACACGTGATCCTGCCGATCGTCTCGACTGGATCCACCATCTTCGCTTAATGCACCGGGAGTTTCGAGCCAAAGAAATGGCATACTGGGAGTCATTGATTGAGCGGGAGAGGAGCAATCCGCGTCGGCTCTGGTCTTCGCTCTCCGGTGTCCTCGGCCGTTCTACCGCTTCTAACTCTCCGGCCCAGCCTCCGTTCACAGCGAACGACTACCTCGACTACATGCGCGGGAAGATCGACTCGATCCACCAATCCACTGATGGTTATCCTCCTCCTTCCTTTCCTCCTACGTCATCTAGGCTTTCATGCTGGAAGCCTCTGCCTTTGGACGTCCTTCGTCGGCTCCTGCCGGAGTCACCTGCTAAGTCCTGTGAACTGGACTTATTACCACCATTTTTAATCAAGGATTTTATAGATGACTTAATTCCGTTCTTACACTTGCTATGTAATACCTCCCTGGGTCAGAGTTCACTCCCGGCTTCTCACAAACGTGCTGTAGTCTTTCCCTCTCTCAAGCGCCAGGGACTTGACCCCAATGATATCTCTAACTACCGACCTATCTCTAACCTTTCCTTCCTCTCTAAGCTTCTTGAAAGATGTGTGTCCGTCCAACTGGCCGACTACCTTGACTCTAACTCCCTCATGCCTCCTCTTCAATCCGGATTTAGGAAGTTCCACTCTACTGAATCACTTATTACACGTCTCCTGGCTGACGTCTTTGAAGCTTTTGACCGTGGACATGTTACTCTTCTTGCCCTCTATGATGTTAGTGCTGCTTTTGACACTGTGGATCACTCTATCCTTTTGGAGCGTCTAGAAAAATCTTTTGGCATTACTAATACGGCCCTTCTTTGGTTTCAGTCATTCCTCTCAGACCGCTCTCATTCTGTTATCTTTGGGCCTACACGTTCCGCCTGGTCCCTTATACCTTTTGGCCTTCCTCAGGGTTCTGTTCTGGCCCCTCTCCTCTACATTCTGTACACTGCCGACCTGGCACAGGTTCTTCTTCCCATGGGTGTTGCTGTCCATCAGTATGCAGACGACACTCAGGCCTTCGTTCATGGCCCAGCGGAAGCGGCTTCCTCTCTGGTTGAGAGTATTCTTGACGCAACATCTGCCCTTGGTCTCTGGATGTCCTCTAATCGCCTCCGACTGAACTCTGCTAAGACCCAGTTCATCTGGCTTGGTGGTCGTGCTCAGCTGACAAAGATTGATTCATCATCCTTACGCCAGAGGTTTCCGGACATTCTATTCTGTTCCAAAGTCCGTGATCTTGGGGTTGTTCTGGACCGGGAACTCTCCTTGACCGATCATGTTAACAGTGTCTCCCGCTCATGCTTTTACCACCTTCGTCAGCTTCGTACCATCCGCCGCTCCCTCTCCTTTCATGCCGTTACTACTCTAATTCATGCCCTTATCTGCACCAGGGTGGACTTTGGTAACGCTATCTTTGCTGGACTCTCACTTGCCAATATTTCCAAGCTTCAATCTGTTCTCAGTGCTTCTGCCCGTCTTATTGGAGGCGTCCCCAGGTATGGCCATATAACTTCCTTTATACGGGAGACTCTACACTGGCTTCCCATTCAGCAGTGTATCCAGTTCAAGATCCTAACGCTTATGCGTAATTGTCTTGTTGGCTCTGCTCCATCATATCTTAGGTACTTCTTCATTTCGGTCTCCTTGGTTCCAGGCCGTAGCACTCTCCGGTCGGCCTTCCTTGGACTTCTGACTGTCCCTCGTATGCGCACTGCTACAGCGCAGTCTAGAAGCTTTGCCTATGTTGGACCCAATAGCTGGAATCGCCTTTCCCAAGAGCTCCGGCTAGTATTCCCCAGTTTGTCTCTTCCGCAGTTTCGCAAGCGCCTGAAGTCTGTATTATTTGCCAGTGGTCTCACTGGTTCGGGTCGAGAGCGCTTCTGATGAGTCTATTCTTGAAGTGGCGCTTTATAAATGCCAGATTACAATTACAATTACAATTGCTAAAACAAAAGATCTTATAGTACATTACTACATGATAGTCACTGCATCCTAATGTCCGAAGTTGTTCCTATAAAGTGGCGCTGTGATCGACGAATTGGCTTGTCCAACTACTGTAGTGAGAAAGTGAGTGGCTATTTCATGTGACCCTAACTTTTATCCCGCTAGCCCCATAAAGTCGACTCAGCCTTCCACTACCTAGGGGCTGCAGTAGAATGAGTAGCAGTTCCACTGCCTAGGTAACCGTGGGTTCGGCGGAAAGACCTGACCACCTACCGCCGATGTATAACAATATCACCTACGGGCTGATGGCTAACACTGGAATCAGCTCCGGCCTCGATTCTCGATTTTGAGTACGGGAAACCTTTACCTTTAACATACCTTCCGATAGGTGGCGTGGCTGTTTACCGTTCTGCGTTGTTGACCACCACACACGCGTAGCACATAGCAAAGATGGAGATTGTTACGTCTTAGTTTAATCTAGTATCTTTGATAAGACCGTGCACGATACAATTCAGTTAGGGGTCGTCCATAAAGGACGTCCGCAAAAAATGACTTTTGACTCATTACTTGGCGATCTGCGTCGACTCGTCAGAACTTGTGATTATGGGACAGTTGAAGAATCAGCGATCCGCGGTAGAATTGTCCTTGGCGTTCGTGATGACCCCACCCGGCAGAAACTTCTAAACTCGACCTAGCTCAGGCTATCGACATATGTGGCGCGTCGGAGGAGACTATGCGACAACTGAAGAGCAAGACTACGCCAGACGAAGTCCAGTTCATGACCCAACAAACACGCTGACGCCCACGAAGTTCTTACGCATAACGGCAGACACGAAATTGGGAAAGCCTGGACAAGCACAATGTGCATAACAACCATCCAAAGGATTCCCGGGGTCAGTCTTGCCAGTAATGTGGAGGATTGCACAATCCGTCAAAGAGCGCGTGCATGGCTTATGGTAAAACCTGCAACTTTTGTCTGAACATGGAGCACTATAGTTGCGTCACGGCGAACCACAACTGATGTCCGGGAACTGCAGGAAGGGGAAGAAACGTTATTCGCGCTTGACCACGCTGACAACCCCAGAGTCTACTCACACATCCTTACATGTCAAAGGACATAAGGTGAGATTCTTATTAGACTGTGGTGCCTCAGTCAACATCTTACCGGTAGCCCTCTATATACCAAAATCACCACCAATACCCTTCGCCTGCCTAGAACAACATTACGCATGTTTGACCGGCAGGAGCTTAAAACCCTCGGAATGCTGACTGCCCCCCACATACACGGAATTCGGTGTAGATTTCTATGTTCACAGCGCGACAACCGTATCCTTGGCATCGACGCCTACCGCCGTCTTGAACTGTTGCGCATAGTCGAAGAAAACATATGCGAAATACGAGAAGCCAGCGCATCGGTGCCCCGTTGGCATCAGCTCGCCTTCAGGAAGCTGAGGTATTCGTTACGCCGGTTTGTTCTATGAATCACTGGGCAAGCTAAAAGGGGATATAACATTGGAAGTGGATAGCCTCGTCACTCCAGTGCGAATGCCACTGCGACGTCTTCCAGTAGCAGTATGCGATAAGGTCGAGATGGAACTCCAACGCGTGGCAGCGGACAACATCATCACACCAGTAACTGAGCCACCCCTTCGATGCTTTTAATCAGCACCAAATACTTCGTTATTTTGCGCCAGACCAGCTTATCATTATTCAGGCGGATGCCTCAGAAACTGGACTCGGTGCTGTATAACTATAAAAAGGACAGGTCGTAGAGTATGCATCGAGGGCGATGACGAAAACAGGACAGGATTCTGCTCAAATCGAAAAGGAGCTACTGGCCATTGTATTCGCTTTAGAACGCTTTGATACGTATGTCTACGCGCGACATGTGATAATCGAAACTGTCCGTAAGCCCATGCTGAAAATAAACAAGAAAGCTTTGACCTCCACCCCGAAGCCTCTTCTGCGGATGCTGCTCCGACTTCAAAGGTACTCGTACGAGCTTATCTATAAGCGAGGCACTGATATGGTATTAGCAGACACCATCTCCCGCGCATTCACTAGGGCGCCACGGAGCCGACGGCGTTTGGAGAGGAGGTCGCCTGCCACATCGGGTAGATGGGGAAGAGATGAACGAACTGCGAATGATCGCCTCCGCAGACACGATAACGCGGCTGATTGGTGCAGCGAACCACTCGCAGGCGAACTTCGTGCCACGTAACACTCAGCTCAGAGCCCCCATTTATGTGGATGACGGCGAGAGCCCGACAGATCGCAACATCCAACCGGCGAACCCACAGGCGTATCATCCCGGTAGCCTCCTCCCCACCTGCTCCGTCGGACGCCCATAGTGTGCCTGTGCCGTAGCCTGTGACTACGCGATCTGGGCGCGTGTTAATACCTCCAGTTCACTACTCGTACTGAGGCACTGCAAAGAAACACCCTAAAGAACTAGATAATAGGACTCCGTTGATTTAGACTTATCAAAAAAGACCTTTTTGTCTCTGGATATTTCGACCCAACTTGTAACTGTAAAAAATTTAAAAAATAATCGACTGTGTCCTCCTTCCCCCTACTTGCAACTTGCGATTTTTACATCGGTAAATGCGTACGCCAAGGAGCCTCTGTGAGTGAGGATCCCAGGTTCGCGTCCCGGTAGTGGCTTGTTTCAGATATTTAAATCTCTGCCTGAACGAATTGAGTACAAAGTCCTATAAGTTACCTATGACACACACTTCAATCCTCCCAACCCTATCTTCGCCAGTTATTTACGATCCAACTACTCCGTTCAACCAGCTCCTCTTCTCACCTAACACTTCTCCGTGCTCCCGTCACCTCATCCTTAAATCTGGAAATCGCTTCGTAGCCATAGCTGCTCCACCCCTTTGGAATAAACTCCTGCCAGAATTGCGACAGTTATCTGATCGAACATTCTGAATTCCCGTAGAAAAGAAGGCACGCAAAATGGAACAACTGTTGCGGGTAAAGGAATGAACTTTGTTCTGAGAAAAGGCCATCTTCATGTTGTTGCCCACTCGACAGAGTCGTATCCCGAGACAGAGCTTTATTGGTTTGCCTTGTTTAAGGCAGATCCTGAACCATCCTTAGACAGAATGGATACATGAGCAGAACGGCCATTCTATATCGAAAGTAGAAGGGCAGTGATGCGGGTGGCTATGAGAATTGAGAACTGGGTTGTAGTCATCCTCACCCACGAAGTGTATACACAGATCGCGACCACCGCAAAAAAACTATAAGATAAAGAACAGACAAGATAAAATAGAAAATATGGAAGACAGAATTTGATGAGACTCATCGTATGGACAACAGATGGAAGAATCGATCAGGCGATGAATTGGATCCCAAAGGAGAAAAAGAAGAAGGGAGAAGATCGAAAAAGACCTGGCCGGAGACCATCACAGATGATCTTGGATGTCTGGGGATCGCGGGACGACGTAAAGCGATGTACATGATGGGCGCAGAAAAGGCGTCACCCTATGTGCAGGACCTTCACAGGAAG
>OZ029926.1:898806-1166306 GCA_964023275.1 Norana najaformis
AACTGTCTATTAGTAGTGTGAACAGAATGTTTATGATACATATGAGATGATCGTGTATAGTGACCATGCACATCTGAATTCATACAAAAGTATTGGTAGAAGTTTACAGGTAATAGATTATTTTTTAGTTTAAATATAAATAAACCTATTTGCAATTTATTAATACAATCAAAAGGCAATATTCCTGGACTATGAAAGGACAATCGAGTGCTGGTTCTGAAGGGTAGATTAAATATAATTCTGATGCTGCGTTTCTGTAGGGTTCTAAGATTAGACAGGCGAGTATGATATTTGGAAGCCCAAACAATGTTGCAATACGAGATATATGGAGTAATATAAGTTCAATAATATATTTTGGGGTAATTTGTGGCGAATACGAGAGATAATACCAACATTTTTTGATATTTTTTTAGATATGATATTTATGTGTTCTTTCCAAGTCAAATGTTCGTCAATGTGAACCCCTAGAAATTTTGTGGATGACACCTGACTTATATTTACATTATCTATTTTTATACTGAGATTACATTTAGGTATAATTTTCCTCTGTGAGCTAAATAATATGAAATTCGTTTTCTTAATATTTAGTGATAATTTATTTGCTTTGAACCATGCTGACACCATTTTTAGCTCTTCATTAATTTTATTAACCAGCAATTCAAAAGATTTGTCAGACATGAATACAATGGTGTCGTCAGCAAACAGAATAAAATGGAGTAATGAGGAGGAGTTTGATATATCATTGACAGAAATTAAAAACAGTAGTGGGCCTAAAACAGAGCCTTGAGGCACACCACAGGTAAGATAAGATTCACAGGAAGTGTACCCATTATATGAAACACACTGCCTTCTATTATGTAAGTAATCAGATAACCATTTTAAACACATTCCTCGTATGCCATAATGTTCAAGTTTGTTTAACAGAATATCATGATTCACAGTGTCAAATGCTTTAGACAAGTCAAAAAAAAACGCCTATAGAGAACTGCTTATTGTCCATTGCCTCTGAGATCTTATCTTGCAATTTAAGTAAGGCCATGTATGTTGAATGTCCCAAACGAAAACCATATTGGTTTTTATATAAAATGTTTTTTGATGTAAAGTATGATACGAGCCTTTCATAAATTATTTTTTCAAAGAATTTAGATCATACTATCGCACACAGTTAAGAACGATCTACTTTTGATCTTTGGAACCCTGACCCACCCGAATTTCCTGTTTTGGTTCTGCCTGGCGAATCGTAATGCAACGCCAAAAGACATCGACGGTATTCAATAATTAGATGCTGTGTTATCATTCGCTAGATGGCGACTTGCTTGTCTTGCCACAAAGAACCAGTGTTAGGTAGTATGAAATTATTTGCAGAAGTAACTGATTTTTCTTCTAACCACTGATCGAAAAATTTATATATGTAAGTGAATTTATAAATTTCGGCTTTTCGTTATTAAGATAATCTGACCACAGTTTGCAAAATTTGATCAGTTTTGGTTTAGTCGCTGCGTTAACGTCTTTTGCAAGAGCGTCCGCCATTGTTGTTGTCCCAGCGTAACATGGCCGGCCACAAAGGGATGTCATTTGTGACTTTGGACCACTGCAATCGTCGTATTACCAGAACAAAAAAGGGAGCAAAACCCAGTGAATGTGAAACAGACCGCCCACTGTAAAACTCAACGCTGTTCGAGAATTTTTTCCTATTATTGTGAAGTTTTGACAAAATATCTAAAACATTTTCGTTTTGCTATATGAAGTACCAGCTAGAGGATGTTAGTAATAAAATTGTTTTTCAGACTCGAAAATGAAAGGTTGTGTGGTTAGCCCATAAGTCATTTGCAAACACTTTCATTTGCAATATGTGGCAATTGTCAACCAGAACTTTGCAGAAGATATCCGAGCACCGCATGAAATCCTGCTGTTATTATTAATTATTATTAATTAGGAACTTCTAGAGCGCCGGTGTCTAATGCACAAGTATCAAACGGATGGCGCTTCGAATTTAAGCCGCATTCAGGTCAGTACCCAGAAGATCAGTCCACTAAGAAGAGAGGCAGCCTACGGCGGAAAAGCCAACTGAAAAAGGTAAGTCTTGTCGAGAACGAAATGACATAAAAGACTGGGCATAATGCACTGATGCAGGAAGAAAATTCCAAAATTTTGGTACAGCAACCAAAAAAAAGTTTGCTTACCAAGAACAGTTGTAGTTCTGGCACTACAAGAACAAGGCATTCAGATGAACTGGTTGATTAATGATGAGTTTGAGGTGTAAGGACTGATGTAAAGCATCGTGGTTGTCCAGAATTCAGTGTTTTGCAAACTATAGGCCCCAATTTAAAAGAAATTCTTTGCTGAAATAGGAAGCCAATGCAAGGATTTAAGTACAGGGGTTATATAATCGTATTTTGATGTGACAGTTATGGCTCTGGCCTATGAGTTCTGCATTCTTTGAAGTTTCTGCATGTTTGACTTTGTGATACCGGTAAGAAGCGAGTTACAGTATTCAAGGTGACTGGAGACCAGTGCGTTTGCTAGAGATATCCTTGAAGACATAGGGACATATCGCCGATTTCTGCGTATGTCACGAACATGCATATATGATGACTTACAAATTCCATTTATATAGTTGGTGAGAGTCATAGCAGAATCAAAAATAATGCCCAAGTTACGAGCAGCGTCAGCCAACTCCACATGTGAATCACCCTGATGTGATGTAATGAAGCTAACATTTCCACTGCTTGTCACTAAAAATGTGTTAGACAGTTAACTGTGTGATTAGATTTCGAGAACCATTATCATATTCGTCTGTGGCATGCCTCTTTTTGTAGTGTTGCTGTTTCTACAACTTGTTGGCATCTGTCCACTGAGAGCTTGTCTGCAGATCGTGGATGAAATATAATGGGAGCTGGTTGAATTCCACCACTCACTGTATGTGGGAAGGGTGTCCACTGGTCGCTTTTGTTGGGTTGAAGTATAAAAATATATATCACAAAATTTATGTAATGCCTTTTTGCACCGCATAAAAAGCACTACTAACACAGTGATCCAACTGATTAAAACAAGTGCAACTTACTGTAAGTAAAGAATATTTATTCTTTGAAGATATGTAATGCTGGAAGTTAAGCTTCATGTTGTTTTGGTTTTAACTTCTGATAGTGAAATTTGCTGTTATGCACGTTGTTAAATTAGCTTAAATTTCATAAACTGATGGAATTAGTAGTTAGTGTAGTGTTTCTTCAAGGAAGTGTTTTATTTTACCTTACCTGGTCTAATATATTTGTATTTTGTAATAATGAGAAGGAAATTACGCTTGTTTGGGCATATATGCAGGATGGATGATAGTAGAAAAATAAAAAGCGTGATGATGGGAATTATGGACGGAAATGGGAGACGAGGAAGACCTAATAGGGAGTGGACAGATGATATAAGGGATTGGTGTAAGCAAGACTTGCACGCCTTGATAAGAACAGCACAAGATCGGGAACTGTGGAGACAAGTGACAATGCATGCAGTGGACACCTACGGGCTCTTGGCCCATGGATCATGATGAGTTTGGCAAGCCTTCTGTTTTCCCTGTTGTCATCCATTTATTCATCCTGTCAGCTTGTTTGCTTTCCTAAACTCTGTTGCAGGTCATGAGCCCCTCCTTCTCTTTAGCAAATTTCTAACATAGGTCCACAACTAATCTGGCACCCTTTAATTGCATTGAGCTTATGAATTGGCCCAAAAGTTGAAGAGTCTTGACTTGTTTTCTTTAGATTGTAGGCTCTGTCTTTTATACATGTTGTATGTTTCATGTTTTTAGGATTGGCCACTTTGTGCTTGTCAGTCAAACCTCGTGTTTCTCTGCAAGTTTTCTGCTGCTACAGATTAAAACTAACTTGATGCTATAGACTTCATTGCTGTGATTCATTATTACAGTTCTTCTCTTCTGTTCACTTTCACACGTATGTCCTCTGAGTACCATGCCGTTGCATCATGCCATCATTGAAACTAATGCCTCTGTTTTATTTTACCATGTTTTTAAGCCCATTTCTGTTACTTTATCCAATTGCCCATGTGTAATATAGTGGCAAGCTTTTTTCTGTCTCTTAGCATGCTCCCACATTTCCAGTTTTACCCAAAGCACACTGGAATTACTTATTGCTAGTTTACCTTCTGTAGCTTCTTTCTGGTGATACCAAACTTAACTCTGGTCTTACCATTGTGAAACTTAATTTCTGCCAAAATAATATCCATTCTGTCCAGAATAAATCTCCCTCTGTTCAAAATTACATTTCGGATAACCTGGTAGATATTCTTGCTGTCACCGAAACTTGGCTGCAACAGTTTTACACACCTTCCTTTATTTCAGACAAGATTCCTCCATCCTTTTGCCTTTCATCACAGGTCGCACTTGAAATTTGCTTGCTTCCCTTCACCTATTCCAACTCCAAAGTCATTTGAAAGCCTTATTGCTACTCTGAACTCTGGAAATTAGTTCCGCATTTTCGTTAATGTTTACCATCTGCTGTCCCTTTCACTTTCTAATTTTTTCTTTGAATTCCAGTCACCTATTGAATTCCTGGTTTCTTCTCCTTCTGAACTTATAATAAAGAATGACTTTAATATACATGTAGATACTCTTCACCAACAGTTCCTGGATCTCCTGTCTGGCTTTGATCTTACGCAGCATGTCTACTTCCCAATTTGCAGCATGAGCCATGCACTTGATCTCCATGTATCCCGGTCCAGCTGTTCTGCTGTTACAAATATCTCTCCTGAGTCATGTTTGTCTTACCATACTGCCATCTCTTGGGTTTCTTTCCACCGTAAACTGCCTTCTACTAACTCTTTAATTAGTGGCTGTCCTTGGAAAATGCTCAACATTTGCACCTCCAAAGCTAACATTATTATTATTATGGAAAGTTGTCCAGTGTGTGAGAAAGCCAATGAGCTCATATTGGTGCGTGGATGTGAGGAACCTCTAAATCTCAGCATAAATTTTATTGCTGGCAGAACTCTTGCATAGTCCTGCTTGTCTTTGCACCATGCAGTTTGTCTAAGCAGCTGATATCTCCTCATTTAATTATCTTTGACATTGGTATGTGCATTATATGCTGATATACCTCCACATTGGCGATTGCATAGTATTCTCCAGAGATGCAGCTGCTGATAGGTGTCCAGCTTTGCCTCCAAGTCTGATGAGTGCCTAGGTCAACACTCCACACTGTATGATGGAAGAATTTCCATTTTCACATTGTTGAATGAAGTTAAAAACTAGAAAACTTTGGAACTGTCTGTGGCTGCCTATGGCTACCATATTACTGATCGTCTTCTGCATTTATTGAGTCTTCTTGCTTTTGAACTGGAGGAATGCATGGATTGTTGTTACCTCTACAGAAATGCTGTGGTTTTGGGACTGCAACAACTGGTGCTTCCAGAATTCTTAAACATGTTGTAGGCCAGTCGTACAATACAATATTACAGTTATGAAATCTTGAGGTACATGCTGTGCCCATGGTACAGGAAATCATGAATCTTAGTCAAGGCTAGAAATGGTGTTGGGGTTTTTGTCCTTCTTGGGTTCATCCTTTGAATTTAATGAGTTGCTTACTACCAGAATACGTGGAGTATCTAAGTATTTATGTATTAGCAAAACCTAATTGGTTATGTTTATGTGTACATATTTTTGGCATTCTAGAGATATGCCTATCTGTTGACTTCACTTTCAAAAGCATAAATTGGAATTTGTAACTAATTAAAAGCTAAATAAAAGTCATGAAATGGTGTTGGGGTTTTTGTCCTTCTTGGGTTCATCCTTTGAATTTAATGAGTTGCTTACTACCAGAATACGTGGAGTATCTAAGTATTTATGTATTAGCAAAACCTAATTGGTTATGTTTATGTGTACATATTTTTGGCATTCTAGAGATATGCCTATCTGTTGACTTCACTTTCAAAGGCATAAATTGGAATTTGTTACTAATTAAAAGCTAAATAAAAGTCATGAAAACTTTTTAAAAGTATAAATTTAAATGATAAGTGTTTGTGTTATCATTAAAAGCACATGATTAAAATAGTTTAAAAAGTGTTGTCGCTTATGCTTGAAGAACTGGGCCACTTATTGGTGTTCCCTTTTGCCTTTCTTGAGCAAAACACATGCCTATGGCTGTGTCTGTTTCAGTTTGTCGGAATAGAGCACACGTTTTCGCTCAAGTCCAGTGCTAGAATCGATTCTTCGGCTTCATTTTTCGGCCTTCCTCGGAGTGTAGCTTTGTTAACTCCAAGATCCTTTGAAACTTTGGCCCAAGTTCAGGGGCCCAGGAGCCATGGCACCAATGGCGCTGATGCTTAAACAAGTTTTGGCTCTATTTCGCCGAGGCAGGAGCACGCTCACACAAGTTTTGGCTCTGTTTTGCCGAGGCAGGAGCACGCTCACAAGTTTTGGCTCTGTTTTGCCGAGGCAGGAGCACGCTCACAAGTTTTGGCTCTGTTTTGCCGAGGCAGGAGCACGCTCACAAGTTTTGGCTCTGTTTTGCCGAGGCAGGAGCACGCTCACAAGTTTTGGCTCTGTTTCGCCGAGGAAGGAGCACACTCACACAAGTTTTTTGGGCAACAGAGATCTCTACCTATGCCACTGAACAAACATAAATACTACAAACAATAATACAACCATATATGCTCTGATACTGTGTCACAAATTTTGCAGTAGATGAAATATTCTTTTCCAGTGGTTGTAAAAAATGACAAAAACATTCTTATAGATTATATAGGATATAATGTATAATTTTATCCACCTTAGGTCTGTACTTGGCTGAGGTTGGCTCACACAACTTTTAAACACTTCCCAGGCCGCTGCCCAAGTTTCTCCATGATGTACATGATCTATAGCAACCAGTTTTCTTGAATAGGAATGTTGACTCTTGCTATTCACCATTTCTTATTTTAGACTTATGCAAAGATTATCGAATTTCTAAATATTACATATATGTAGAAAGTAAGGACAGCACGCAAATGTGAATATGCTTGTTACATTTTACCAATGTTGGCAATCAAAAGAGAGAAATGGAAAAAGAAATTTCTCGCAAGTCTATCCATTTATATGTAAATGAAAGACTAACTTGTGAGACATCAATAATACGGATTATTTCCTTGCTAGTTCATGTACTGCATGTTAGCGATTTCTGTGTGTTAAGTTTGTGGCCTTAGTATTCATGGTTCCACTGTGTTTTAAAGCAAATGTGCGTGTTACTGAGACGCATGTTATAGGGCTTTTACTGTAGTGCCTTTTGGGAACTGCTCAACATGCTCTAGATATGTGAATTTATTAAATCTTTATCTTGTGCAAGGCAGCATCTTGTGAGTTACTTTCGTGACTACCTCATTCATTATGAAAATTCAGACCTGTGCAGTTGATAATTTCTTTTTAGGATGGCACAGTGATTCTGATGATGCTGTGATTACTAATTAGCAAGACTAACAAGAGTTTAAAAATATTTGATTAAGGATACAGAGTATATTCCTGAGCAGCTTAAGTTGTTGCTATATGTTTGTAAATGGCATTTTCTGCCCTTTGCACTTATTTTCTTGAACAGGTGCCTGTAGTTATTTAATTTATTTAAAGTGGTCGTTCAGTAATGTGCATGTACAAGGTTATCTCTATTTACTGTAACTTTTGTTATTCCGTTTGCTGCCATTTTCCAACTGTTTTGTGTTTTCCATCTTTGGACACATGTATTAGTCATGTGGCTCAATGGTTTTATTTTCATTGCCTTTTATAAAATTCATAATTTTTGGTGATTTATTCATCTTAACTTTTGCATTTAGGTTTTGATTACTGAAGTTTTGTTATTTTTATAAAGTGTAAAGAAATGTGGCATTTTAGCTAAAAAGGCGATAATTTACTTCTGTTGTCAGTATCAAATGTATCGCTTACTTACTCTTGATTTGATTATATGCTAATGATGTTTTCTGTTGAAATCAGTTTTGCTGTTGATGAAAAATGCCAACTGAGGAGGGACAGAAACTGCGGCACTCCTGCACCACTTGTAATCGATCTTTTAGTAACAAGCGGGACCTTGTGAAGCATCAGTACATGCATCGCGAGAAGCCAAATCTTGTCTGCTTGCATTGCAACAAGACCTTCACCACGGAATCCAATTACAGACGACACGTCAATGCCCTCCAAAATGTCGAGAAAAAAGGATACAACTGTGGAAACTGTGGCAGCCTGTTCCGAAGGCTGAGGGATCTGGAACAGCACCACGAATTGAAACACAGGGACGACAAGGTATTCAGATGTCAAGTCTGTCAAGCCGAGTTCTCTTGGCACGAGAACCTTCTCAAACATCAACAGGTGCATGAAGTTAATCCTCATGTCTGTACTGTGTGCAATCGTGAGTTCATTGACATGACAAGTCTTCTGGTTCATCGGAGAACGCACCATCTGCCATCATCGTCGGCAGCTGCCGCTGCTGAAATGCCACAGGCAGCAGCAAGAACGGTGATCAGCCAACAGTCAGAGGTCTCGGCTGAAAAACCATTTACATGTCATATCTGTGGGCGTGGCTTCAAGTTCGATTTCAGCTACCAGGCCCATCTGGATGCCCATGTGGTGGTTCCAGCATCAGGAGAAAAGTCTGTTGATGCAGGCCAAGAATGTGAGCCTACTTCTCATTTATCAAAACCTGTCTATGTTCAGATAGATAGTGAAGGCATAATTGATCTACCAGCATTCAGCAGTTCTACTAATGAGGATGTTGAGATCATAGTTGAAGTTGGAAATGTTACAACTCCAGTGACAGCAGCCGGAAAGGTTGCAGCTCCTGTCTGTGTGCAGAATCCAATAATATCAGACAAGGGTGATAGAGAGAGTCCTACGTGTGCGAATTCGGAAATGGACAAAAAAACAGCAAATGATGAAGAATTGCTGAGAACTTCAGAGCTGTTAAAAGCCAAACAAAGGAAGGACGACAACTCAGTGACAGGTATCAGTGACGATAATGAGGAGCAGAAAGCTCCAGTAGCTGGATCCATTACCGAAAATGGCAGAGACTGTGTGTTGAGAAAAGCTGATGAAAACGAAGGACCTCCAGAAATTGAGCGAATGGATGTTGACACTGTGAAACCATGGCCAGCAGCAGTTGTATCTTTTAATTCATATAGCACTAGGCCTAAGAAGCCAATTAAGCGCAAGAGAGAGCGGGTTCCATTCCAGTTTAACTGCGTCATGACTGATAATAAGCCGTTTGTCTGTTCTACATGCGGTGAGGCTTTCCGGTGGGAAATAAGTTTACAGGTCCACACAAAAGTACATACAGAAGGAAAAGTACCTGGAGTCAGGAAAATTTATAATTCGTCAAGTGCAGCTGATAGGAAGAAAATCATGAAATGTAAAGAGAAAGTGAAGAATGGTGACAGTGTGCAAGGGGAGCCAGGAATGAAGAAGTCGCGAATTGTTTACCGTAGAGATTCTTCAGATGAAGAGGATGTGGAGGAAGATATGTTTGCATTTGGCAACGATCCTGAGGAAGAGGAGAGCACACCAGTTGCCATTCATCGTGGAAAGAAGTTTAGCCAGAGAACACTGAGGCCAGACAATGCAGACGACATGCTTCAAGAGTATTTGATAGGAAATGAAGGTTTCATTACCCTTCAAGACAGCGAGGCACATGCTGAAAACGAGAGGGAAGATTGCCATGCGCAGCCGGAAGAAGATGCTTTGGAGAGCAAACCAAAGGAAAAGCACAAAACCTTTAAAAAGAAATCACTAGATGACAGCTGGAAGAAGGGGAAGGCAATTCTGAGGAAAAAACGGATGTGGAAGCCATCAAAGCAAAGACCAGGAGCACAGACTGATGCTGTGCATTCAGATAAGGAGTGTGTTTATCAGCAGGCTTCACAGCTAGAGACACTAAGTGGAAGCTTGGTTGGCAGCGTAGGAGATTGTGGCATGGCTGTTGAGCAGAGTGAGTGCAGTGCAAAGCCCTTTCATCAGCAAAACATAATGGATGTTGATAAAGATGAAGATGAGAAAAAGCCAAGCAGCACACAGTACATGGTTGAACAAGGTTGTCTGGCTGGCTTCTGCGCAGGTGATGCTGCCATTGTGGCTACTGGTGGTGAGGCTGGGAGTGAAGTTGGCCTAAATGATGATCGAGTTGCCATGGCAGCAGCTTATGCAGCCATAGTTCTGCCTGTTGCTGCACCTGGTCTGCTGCAGAATGGCATAGCAAAAGAAGAGCCACTAACAGATGCTGGTACAGAACAGTCTGAGGATGCTATGTCTTGTCCTGTTACCATGGACACTGATTGCAATTTTTGTCAGCAATCAGTCTCAGAACAAGTGCAGAATGTGAATGCATGCAGTTCTGTAGATTTCTCAAGTTCGCTGCTTCAACAGACAGACCAAACAGCAGATGACACTGTGACTGGAAAGAAGTCACCGTCACTGGAGGATGCCAAGTCAGAACTAGACGAAGTACAGCTGAATGTCAGTGTTTCTGATGAGATTCCATCACAAGGAACTGAGACAGAGCCACTTACCACAGCGTTTGGTTTAATTCCATCACAGGCATCAGAGAAAGATGCCACACTGTCACCCTTACAGTTGGGAAAACAAGAGTCAAATGCAACTGCATGCAAGTTAAAACATGTGGACAATGGTTCCACTGGAATTTCTGTCAAATCAGAAAATATTGACCGTCCTAAAGACTCGACAGGAGACGTTTGTTCTCAACCTGTGATCAAAGACGATGTTGTAGTGTCAAGTATAGATCGAGAATCTGACCAACGTTGCCTGACTGAAGAATTGTCTCTACCTCTGACTTCAGCTTCTGCTATTCCATCGTTATTTCAAGGGAAGAAGACTTTGTATTCAAAACATACGACATTGGAAAGCATTGCTGGAGCAAGTTCAGAGCCGGATCAAATTCATGTTAAGGATATGCCTTTGAAAAGCAAGTATTCCATTAAACAAAGAAACTTAAGGCAGTTGTCTAGTTTGGTTCAGCCCTTTAAAAGACAATGTTTTCATAAGAAGGGTCTTACTTGGAAAAAACGTTTCTTACAAAAGAGCGTGAGAGGAGGGAGTGTTGTCATTCCGAGCAATGCTCCAAAGTCGAAGCAAGAGATGATCGCTAAACATAATAATTGTGGCCGATGTGGCAAACACTTTACTAGCGACAGATCTTTGAAGAGACATTGGATGCGCCATCAGTCATCACTGAAAACTTTTTCCTTCAAATGTTCTTGCTGTGGAAAGCATTTTTCTACAGTGGCTTCTCTAGATAAACACTTGACCTCGTTGCACACCTCTAGTGTGGCATCGTGTGAAACCTGCCACAAACAGTTTGCCACAGTGGACAGCTTTGTATTACATCAGCAGAATGGGTGTGTGTTCAGTGCGTTTGAAAGCAAGTAAGAACTACAATCATTTAGCAAAGAATAGTCTTAGTACTGATGAGGAGCAACACTGCATTGACTGAATGGATTCCAAGTGATGGCTGTTACGCTTGTTGTGAAGTGTTGCATTATGATACTTAGAATCAAATTTTGGCATTTTGCAAATGAGCTCCTTTTGCTACATGCTCCATTCAGCATGTACTACATTGTGATGATTAGGTGAACTAAGTTTGTGTGCATGTGGATGGGCAGGTGAGTCTATATGTGCCTGAGTGCATAGCTAGAGGGAATAACATCAGAAAAATAGGTTGCTGATTTGAACATATATGTGGACCGATTGGTTTTGGCTTTCTAACCAGCTACAGTTTGCATTATGAAGTATAATGACCTTTGACAGGATGTTTGTAAATCTGGCGAAATCACTTTGCAGACTTCTGTTCCATTTAAGCCCTAACATAGGACTGAATTGGTTTGTTTGAGAAAGTCTGTTGAACTGTAACATGTCAGTCTTTGTCTCACGTTGTCCTGAAGTACAGCAGCACCAGCTGCAGCTGACGACGATCTCCTAATTTTAGATAACAGAACAGATGTAATGAGAGTTGCATTGATGCCCAAAAAATGAAGGGACTATTTTTCCACATGTCCTGTATTTAAGTGATATTGGATCCATGAACTGGATGGCAACTTTTTGTCTTCATGATGGGTTTGTTTATAAATTGGCTTCATCTAGATATTAATGAAATTGAAATAGTGCAGTCGTGTTATAAACTTTTAAAGCAACCACTCGTTGATCTTGCATTGTTCATCTTTCATCTTCTTTACACAAATGAGGGCATTCTGATTTGTCTCAGCAGGTATGATTTGTGCAATAACTGCTGACTAATGCATATGGTTGCTAATTTAACATGCAAACAAACAGAAAATTTTATGGACAGACAGCTTATTCTTTCATAGATTCTGAAATTATTGTCTGTTTTAAACATAAAATAACTAATTACATAAATTGCAAATGTGCTGATTCTGGCTTGGATGGGTAGTGTGCCTAAATCGTGTGCATTATGTTACATGTCTGCGACCTTTGGAAGAAGCAGCACAACAAAGAAATTCAATAGTTTCTGTTTTTTACATTTTGTTGCATTCTTCTGAAACTTGCAAGCATCAGAAAAATTTAACAGATGCATCTGAGCCTTTTTTTTCACTGACGATATGTTGTTTTGATGAATTATGAACACTGTTATGTGACTTGCCTGTTGTCTTGGTTGTTATCATGTCTTTGACTACATTTGGAACTAGCTCTCTGTTGCTGATAGAACTGCTGTTGTTCACCAGACTATGACTTGTGATGGAATTGCTCCGGTGTCTGCTTGAGCTGTCCAGCATTGTTGTTGGCTGTTGTGATCAGAGGAACCCATCCTTCTACTCCACCAATCTCTTTGTTGCTGGGCATAAGTTGCTGTTTGCCATTTGATACACAAATTTCCACACAACTACCCTGCCAAATGGCAGTTTTTTTACATATACCTGGACAGGCCTGTTTTTGCAATTACTTTTAACATATAACTTTAAGTGTAAATTGTTATTGAATAATTGTGTGTGTAAAGTTTTAAATGAATTGGAAAAGGACCTGCACCAGTTAGTTTTCTTAGTATTTAACGGTTTGTCCAGTTTCCATAGGGCTTCTTTGTACCCATTCCGTGCATACCATAAGAATTACTGTTGAAGGTGTGCTTGGCTGGGTGGATGTCGTTTGCTCAGACTAACACCGACAAAGTGCAGGTGTCTCGGTTTAAAACTTTGTAGCAGTTTGGTTAATTCTTAAAATGACAAGCTCGATCAGTTCATGTATTTGTATTGTAAAAAGCAGAACAGAGAAATTGGTTATCGCAAGTCTGTCTTGTCCATCTGATGGGCAAAACTCAGAAACGTTTGCCTGCCAGATCTGTTATGCATGTCAGGATTAGATTCGGTGAACCTAAATTTGGCGACTTAAATTTCAGAATGTATTTTCTTTTATTGAAATCATGAAAGTCTTGAGCTTTTGATTGTTGTTGCTTATATTTCATTTTTTAAATGAGGATATTTGTGAATTTTATAGTGTTTTATGAAAGATGTGCTTCTTAAGATCATTGGGGAAAATTATCTTTTTATGTTTTTCATGTTTAAAATTTGCTAAATGTTTCTGGTAGGATATATTATTTCAATTAAAACATGACAGATAATGAAATTCTATTAAGATTATTGGATATGATATGGAAAACTGCAGAACTGTTAAATTTATTGCTGAATTGGGATGGTATCATTTTTCTAATTAGCATATTGGCTGTTGGTGCATCGATGAGTTTCTGTGGGTTTTGATAGCATTGGTCTTGATTACTCTTGTCGTCTTGTAGCATATTTTAGTTCCCACTTGGGGCTGTGCGAGTCTGTTATTAAAAGGATAAAACTAAGAATTGTCATTCATTGACTAGTAGGCCTGTCAGTGGGCACCAAGGCCCAAGCATCTGGTTGAAGAGTAGCACCCAGACTGTGACTGCATATCCCTTGCACCTGGCCAAAGAAGCATAATGGAGTCATTCCAGCTCAACTCAACCAATTCTGAGGAAAGTTCCCACCCGACCATCTCAGAATTGGCTGAAATTCTAACCACATGTTTCAAGATGTATTGGATGGAAAAGCCCAAAATTGTTTTGGGCAGTATGTGGCAGCAATATCTGACCAAACGTGGTACATTGGGGTGACAACAGACCGGTCAGGCAAAGAAGGTACACTTATCAAATTCATGATAAGTACACAGAGGAGGGCCAAGACATGATGACATATGCTGGGTTCCATTCCAAAATGCCCTTCGTTTTGTGCCAGCACCTAGAACACACAGTAATAGTGCACATCAGTACCAGCTGGACGATTAAGTATGGAACACTGTAACAACAAAATTTTCATCTTGTGTACAGAAACATTTCCAAAATATATGATGATATATGCTTAAATGACATTACCTTAATATTGTTAGATGTTTGGCGGTTCCACAGAATATTTCATCATATATACTTTGATAGACCACCAATTAACAGAAAATTTGTGTGCATAAATTCACCTTAATTATGATATAGAAATGTTTGTTAATTATATTTTAAATAAAAATTGCTTAGATATGTTGCATCTACATTTTTAAAAGTGATCACATTTGTTTCACAGTTTTTATATTGATATGTTAGGGTAACAAGTCTGTTAATACCACCCATAATTGCAACTTGCGATACCGAAAAACGACCATATTTGGCACTCTGTAAACTCCTTAAAACAAAAAAAACACCATTGGGATTTTTGGAACACTTATCAATTGATCTATGCTCTATCAGAAAATGCAATAAAAAAGGAACATTTTTGTGGGCCTTTTTGGGAATATTTTTTCTCCCTGACCCCCCTTGTGAGATTTGGTGAACTTTGTCCTATTATATCCAGCAGATGTGAATAAGTAATCAAGTCAAACTCTGCCAAGTAATTGCCACTGGGACAATTCACAGCATACTTATAAAAATTGGCTGCATTGTGCCTGGTAATTGTGGAGATATTGATCACTGAATATTGCAAAATTTAGAAACAAAATGAATGTGAAGGCACTTTTGACATTTAATACAGCTGAAATCATAGGACCCACAATAATAATAATTATATTTTTGTAATCTGCACAAGAAACTGTAAAGGAAGAAAAAAATCATCTAAATTGGTCTAACAGCTCTGGAGATATCAATTCTCAAATAGTGGACATCGTGAAGTTTCGCGAAATGCCTTCGGAGGGTGGGGTCACGGAATCAACGATATCTTGGAAAGTATCTTAAATATCGCAAAACAATTTTGGGCTTTTCCATCCAATACATCTTGCAACATGTGGTTAGAATTTCAGCCAATTCTGAGATCGTCGGGTGGGAGGCATTGGTTGAGTTGAGCTGGAATGACCCAATGGTTATTTAAGCTGATTGTGGTATTACTGTAAACACTGGCTTACGGCTTAATAATGCGCAGCTGTCTATCACCTATGAAGCTGTGCGGGGAGATGTAAAATTGCAGGCAATAGTTACAAATCAGTGAAGCACATAAAATAACAAATTCTTGATATATAGGAATAAACAGAAATTAGTGTGCCATCATATGCATTGGCGAGCTGAAAGATATGGTGGCCTCACAAAGAACATCAGTTTTCATCCTTTGTAGTTGTTTTTCCATGGCACATTTAGCACAGTTCAAAACTCTGGTGGTTACCACATTTTCTGAAACATCTGTATAGTCTGTATGTTCTTAGACTTGTACATGTGTGTGTGGTCCTTTTACAAAAAGCAACATATTATGCCTGCACCATGTCTCGAGTAATATGAGAATAAAGTAATTTCTTTGCACTTGGCCAGTGAGAGTAATGTATGTGTTGCTTTTGTGTTTGTCAGAGGTATGTTGGGATGCGGTGGTGTAGTGGTATGGTTGTTGCCTCGTATCTGGAGGGTCGCAGGTTCGATTCTGCCTCAAACCACAGCGTAGCGACCTTGGACAAGTTGCTCACCCACAATTGTCTGTGAGGAAGGCAACGGGAAACCACCTCACTCATCTCATCCCAGGGTGGCATAAAGCCAATGGACCTGCATTCGGGCAGAGACCTCATCATCATCATCATGTTGGGTTAAGTGATAGCATTAGATGGAAGCTTCTATGGTGCCAGTATTGGAGGCATGAGAGCCAAGCAGCAACAGTGGTCTTAAACTGGCCAACTTCAATACTTTTTTCTTATACCATTAACTGTGTGCAAAGCAGTGCCTTGAGCTATCCCCAAGGCAAATGGATACATAGTGTTAGCGATTTCATTTTTCTTAGGCTCAGGTGGCCAGCCCTCTCTGTTGCTGCCTGATCTTCCCACTAATAGTCTGTGGTCAGTCGGTGCACTCGTTAGGGCTGAATTGGCTAAGGGGTGCAAGTGAAGCCAAAATCTCAAAACAGATTTCTGATTTTGAATCTCTGACCTCAACTGACTGTCCAGCATGCTAACCATTCAACTATCGTGCAACACCAAAAATGTGTCCAAAACGAAGGTGTAACTTTGCAAAAGCCTGTGGCTCTACAATGCAAGTTCTGGTCAAGGCTTGAGAAAGAGGCCCAAAACAGCAGAACAGAGGAGGTCATAGAGTTAAGTGAGGGGCCTGGCCAAAGAGAAGTTTTAGTCATTTAAATCAGCCTGAGATTTTGAAGCCACTTCCATACATGGAAGACCTGTCGGCATATGGGTACATTATGACCTGCTGATGGGTAACATTAGAAGTTAGATTAAAACTGCTGTTTATCAAGTACATACCAGAGAAATAGCACTGACCTAAAACAGCAGAGAAAGAGGGTTGACCTAAACAAAGACAACAACAGAGAATGATGATTGACCAAAGCAAGCACAACAATTGAGAAAGTATTATTGTTGTTAGCAATTAGTAACTTCTATCGTGCCAGTGTCTAATGCACAAGGCATCAACTGATAGCATACCAAAATCAAGCTACAATCATGTCAGTGTCCAGAAGATCAGTCCACTAAGTGGCAGCAAATTTGAAACGGCAAGTCTTAAGTTAAGAACAAAATGACACAAGTAACTAAGCAGAACGAATATATATATATATATATATATATATATATATATATATATATATATATATATATATATATATATATATAAAGAAAAGAGTTCTAAAATCTAGGTCCTTCAACCAAAGAAGCCTGTTCACCAAGATATCACAAGGAATAATGGTTGAATAATGATAAGTCCTGGGAATGAGGACTAATTTAAAGTACATGTATTGAGGTTGGCCAGAGTTTAATTTATAAAACATGACACAAGCAACTGAGCAGAACAAAAACATACAGGAAGAGAGGATCTCAACAAATTTCAGCCTTATGACAAATGTTATCTTCAGAGAAGGTCAAGAATTTACTGGCAATCTTTAATATGGGTAGCTGAGAACACAGCAGAGGATAAATTTAGCTTCTCTTTATGTAATAACTTATTCAAAGCCATCAACAAAGTTTGTTAAGTATGCAGATTTGGCAGATGGAAAAGTTTTCACACAAATCTGCACTGTTGCTTAGACCTAGTATGGTCCAAGGGAAGACAAGAGTGGGGCCATCAAAGCTCCAACTGACTTCTGCAACTTAGCTGACTGACTTAGCTTCAGAAATGGCAGAGTTAAACCAAGGTTGTGGTAAGCGCTCTTCTACTCTCATAGTTATAAAAGGAATTTGCCTGTCAAGGAGCTCAGGTAAAGTCGACAGGAACTGCACAGCCAGAGTTCATTAGCTGTCTGCAGATAACGATAACAGAGATGCTAAGTATAAAAATATGCTTTAATTTATTTAAATCAATTTTATACCAAGAACAAAATCTAACAACCTAAAACTGAAGTCCCTCCTTTTCAATAAATTTTACCCTGAAGCCTTTCAACCTAACCATCACCCCACCATAACAATTCCTTTGTCTCTCCTGGCAACCGGATTTTGCTTTTTTCCATGTCAGATCAACCAAAGCTATACACCACATCACATCAGATCTTTCCCAGATTTTTTCCTTAAATATGCCTCACTGTACTGGAAGAAATGATTATTGATTCTCTGTGTGTTGACAAAAGGATGCAAAGGCACACATCGTCTTCTTCCAGTATCTTGGTGGTGAATGGTGTTGTAGTTCAGCAGCTTAACCTTCTGGGGACTTAACTTGTGAGTTGTGCATCGTCCAAAGATAACGAGATGTGTTCTTGGTTTTTTGCATGTTAATTAAATATGTACGACATATTTACAGTGACCTTTACAAAACAATGCGTCCACGATTTGCTTTAGTCAATGATTACAAATCTTTCTGCTCCCTGGATACTGCCCTTTTCAGTACTCCCAGTTTAGCAAATTTCCCTTCTCCAAATTTTTTTCTTTTTACTTCTTTTCTTCTCTCATCTTTTGTCCCCACCTTTCAATCAACCATCCCTATCCCAACTATTCTTCACTCCACGTACCCAAGTCTATCCTTCATGTCTCCCTCTTTCTGCATACTTTTATAACCCCTGTCCATCTTATACAGCTCCCTCTCTGTTTCATTTTAAGACAGGCGTGAGCAAATCAGTTGTACCACTATGAATTACAGTCAGGCCTTAAACATTAATGATATAGTTTCAACAAAAGAATTTAAGAGAACTGAATAACTGTCAACTAGTAAAATCTACACTTACCATGTAATTTAAACATCATCATCATCATAATTTTTGCTTGCATTTCAGTACATTCACTAAAACACGGAAAAAAGTGAAATGCTTACCACAGTGTCTTGTTATATATTATTTTGACTCAGATATACTTTTTTGAAGTTTTTGATGAAAAGCTGGTGGTTGACTAAACTGAATGATTCATAATGTTGGACTATGTCTAACTCAGGAACTACAAGCCACAGAAAATAGTAAAGGACTCAATAGCTCAAGGACCAATTTCACTGATGTTTTAAATCATGTTCTTGGACAGTGAAGGCTAGAACTGGAGTTTCATTTATTCAAGCTAAGACCCACGTATTGTTCACCTACCAAGTTGGTAGCACATTTTCTTGCATTTTTTTTCATAAAAGGGTGGTCCAAACTGGGTAGACTGCTACCTCAAAAAGTGAATGCTTTTGATATTTTGCACATACTTCAGCAATGATAACACCAGTTTGTTCTGCAAAAGATTTAATTGTTTGTAGCAGGCAAATGACAATTAGTTACTCACTGTTTCACACAAATGACCATATTATCTACAAATAAACAATGTTTAATATAGCTGGTACACATTAGGACTATTTTGGTATTTAAACATAATTAACCTAAAAAATGTAAATGTTGCAGGAAAATATTATTTAAATAAATATTTCTGCTCAAACTAAAGCTGATATGGCAATTTATCAAAAACTTTAAAACATCATATTTCTCCTAAATGACAACATTTTCTGGTAAAATGTAACTTCTTCATGTTTAGTGAGAACTATTTGGAAGAAAAAAATGAGAAAGATTTGCGATGGTATAGCGTAAAATTGTCTTTTTCTGGTTGCTTTGACATGGAATGACCTTTCTCCTAGCCTGCCCCTATAGTTCTGCTTCCTTCTTTCTTATGGCTGGCAAATGAAACCTCAACAGATTCATGTGTATGGTTTTAATTTGGTCAATATCTGCACAGCACCTAGAGCCCCTCAAAGGTGCTCCTTGCAGGCCAAAATGATGCTAGAGTTTCAAAAGAATAACAAGTCCATTTGTAAGTGAAAGATGCAACTGGAGAGGTCACCACTGGCAGCTTCCAGATAATAAAGACTGACCAATGCAACTGTAAGAAATATACTGTTTCATGCTCTTACTCGGGGTGCACTTGTTTGTGTACTAAAAGACTTTACATAGGTGGTGTGACATGTTAAAGAGGCAGAATAAAGAGGGATGGGTGAAAAGGGGCACATTTAATTCATAGTTACAAAATTAAACACGACAAAATAGTTTCTTCTTAATCTAAATCGTTTCTGAAGATTCACTCTTATAAGTAAAATATTTTATACAAAAGTTAACTTGGTATGGTATTGTTTTTTGTTGAACTATCCTAGTCGTAAGAATGTATTTTGTGTTTGTTGGACAGAGCAGCAGCTCATAGGGAAAGTTTTTAAAGCAGCTAAGTCTGTATGAATTTTGTGAAACTTGATATTCAACAGAAATCCTACAGTTAACAGTCAACACCTTACTTGGAGTCTGCTTCTGGCTCACACGAGCCCTCATTGGGTACTGCTGACAGTTGAGCAAGACTGCATTTGAAGTAGAGATGAGTGGCAAAGAGCAGACCACGCCGCTTGGTCTGGCCCGCTCTTTTTCGCAGGCGAGCTAAGTTGTGGCTGGCCAAGAAGTTTCGACCCACATTTCTTTAAATGTTGCTTTTCACATTTCTCAGTCCTTGTGCAAAACTGCTGTCACGATATTTTGCTAATAGATTTTGTCAATTTGGTAAGTTTAAGTTAGCATTTTAAAATGTCTGTTGCTTACTTACACTGAGGAATACTCACTGAACATTAAACAATCTGTGGTTAACGGCTCACCGCATACT
The DNA here is from genome assembly GCA_964023275.1 of Norana najaformis. NCBI lineage: Eukaryota > Metazoa > Annelida > Clitellata > Crassiclitellata > Hormogastridae > Norana > Norana najaformis. The sequence continues at coordinate 919,295 of OZ029926.1, forward strand.
GATTAGAGATAAGCATCAGACCGGGCCATGCCAAGCCACAGTTTTTATGACATGGGCCACGCCAGGCCCTGCTTGACATGGGCCGGACTGCGATTTTTTGGTCTGTGCTCATCTCTAATTTGAAGTCCCACACACAGCTCAGCCCATGCATTTGCCAATTCATGTCAACTGTGTGCCTTAGAAGTCACTGCTGTCCCCACAAAATTACAAATCCGTGATTGGACTAATTGCAGAAGACATGTAACTCTGGACGTGAGCACTGTGGAAATGTTACAGGCAGCATGTGCAGAATATGTAAGCTGAAGTACACAAGTCAGAACCCTCAAAATGGTGACTGAGCATCGGTCTAGTTGGAATGCCATCCAAAACTGTACAAAATCTCTAATTTGAAGTCCCACATTTGCCAATTCATGCCAACTGTTTGCATTGCAGACTTGAAGAATAACATCCAAAAACATACTCAGGCATAGAATGATGCTGATTGCACAATTTTAAATAATCATGAAAAGAAAATGAAATTCAAAATAGGCAACTGTGTCTGCAAGCAGCGAGCAGTCATCTAGACTTCTTTAAAAACAAGAAGTCAAAAGCTGGTGAAACATAAAATAAATGTTACAGTTGGCTACTTGACAGCAGGACTGGCATGAAGCAATCAGTTTACTATTTGTCATGAAACGTCATGGAACAGAACAGATCCAAACCACAGACTATACAGACATTTTGATCAATGCATGAAATGTGATCAACTACTTGGTACGCTACTCCAGAAAAACGGACCAGTCAGATCATGTTGTGGCCGAGTTAGTCTGAGTAAGACATCAGAGTTTTGCTTCATATATCAGACTCAGACACATTCTGCCAAACTAGAACTTAATCACATGCTTCATGTATGTTCGTGTATTACATGTGCAAAACGGTTAATCACAAGTTTAATGTCTTTGCTGTACCTAGACTCAGCATCACATGTCATGTATTTGTTTGAAATTGAATTGGAATCTTAATGTTTAATTCACTTAACATCATTAGCAACAACAGCAGCAGCAGCAGCCAGAGGATAATTGCATTTCATTAGTTCATTCATTCAAGGTCTCTATTTCTCTGAGAAAACCTGGGCCTGGTTCCCAACAAAGATGTTCCACCTTGTACTGCTAATGCACACTTCTGTAACACTTGAAAACAGAAAAGGGAGAGTGCAGAAATCTCCTATGAACTAGTCACTGACATCACCTATATGCCTACCTAAGCATCGTCTGCAAAACCGTGACCTTCAAGACGTACAGACATCACTGAGCTGCTTTAGTAGATTAATTGAGAAACAAACTTGCTAAACAGGGAAACCTGCAAAACCTATTTAATGAACATACATTTTTGCAAAATGGTTTTAAAAAATGCAATATTTACCATCCTAAGGCAGACACAGACACTGCCTCAAACTCCTGCAACTACTAGAGCATAATTTTCTTTTAGCATTCTCCCGGGTTACCCCAACTTTGTTTAACCAGGAAATGTTCTAACTCAAAAGCCATGGTTATTCGTTACTTCAAATCCAGCACAATAATGGAAAGGTCATTCCACCTCAATTCAACCAATGCCTGCCAACTAACCATCTCAGAAGCACCTGGAATTTTAACCACATGTTACAATGTGGATTAGATTGAACAGTCCAAATGTTTTCTTTAATATTCACAATACTTTCAGAGATATTGCAAATTCTGTGATCCCACCCTTAAAAGGCATGTTGCATAACTTCGAGATGTCCAATTTTTGCGAATTTACATCTTTACAACTGTATGATCAAAACCCGAATGAATTTTTATCAGCTGTACAGTGTTTTGTGTAGATCACAAATATATAATTTTTATTAATGTGTGTCCTATAATTTCAGCTCTATTAATTTTCAAATGTGCCTTCAAATTCATTTTCCTTCTAAACTGGGCAATATTCAGGGATCAATACTTCCATATGTACTAGGCACACTGCAGTCATTTTTTTTATACATTTTTACATGTTGTTTTATACATTTTTTATACCCTCTATGTGCCTGGCAAAGAGTAGGCAAAGTCTGACTTGACTGTATACTCATATCTGCTGGACGTAAGCTGCCAAAGTTGACAAAATCTGACAACGGAGTCATGGAGAAAACATTGCCAAAACAAATGTGGTTCTTTTTTGGTCTTGCGAGTTGAAATCATGCATGGTATTTGACCTGCTTGTAACCCTAGTAAAGCAAAATCAAACCTGTAAAACAAATGTGATCACTCAGTTCTAAATTATGCAACACATCTAGTAATTTTATTATATATATATATATACACACATACATACATATATATGTATCACAGTTTACAGGGTGTCAAATGTGGTAACTCACTGAATCATTGATGACATAAATGTTACTTGCTTCTAGTATCAATATCAAAAAGAACCATATTTCACTCACTATGAACTGTTTAAAACAAAAAAAATTATCAGGCATTTTGAACACTTATCAACTGAACCATGATCTATCAGAAAATGCAATAAAACTTGAGTATTTTTAAGATGTTTTTATAGCAGTTTGGTTTCTCTGTGATCCCCACTGTCAGATTTGGTCAAGGGCAGCCTATATCCGGTGCAAACACATCATTAAGTCAAACTTTCTGAGATGGTCAATAGAGGACATTGCTCAGATTTGGCTGAGTTGAGCTGGGATGACCCAGAACTGTGAGTTAATCTCCTCTGCAAGAATATTAACTGGCTAAAAAACCCTACATGGTGCAAATGACATTTATAGTACTTCCCACTAGCAAGTTAATTAAGCTATCTTCCCTATCCTAATCAACTATACACCAGCACAAACATTTCAAGCATATAACAAATAGCGAAATGCGGCCCACAACACAAAAAGCCTAAAAGAAACGACTGTAGGCTTCTTTCAAATGGACTAAAACAGAACATCAAGCAATTATTAGATCACAAACTGTTACAACTGTAACAGATCCTCTCTGCCAATCAAGAACAACAACCTGGCTATGTTTAGCAACACTTGTGGTGATTTCCAAACAAACAACAGAAACATTACACCCTAATCAAAACCAATGAGCAGTAATCTGAGCCTAGCATGTAATGCCATCTATCAAATGACCTTCACAAAAAAGGAGACACAGTTCTGAAGCAAGTCTCATTAAGTCTACCTTTCCACTTTGCAACTGAAAAACCAGATTTCAGCCAAACAGCATCTGTGAGATAACCAACTGATCAGGGAACTGTCAAACTGTGCTATCTAGACTGTGTATTATATGTGTCATTTGCAGTGTTCACACAAGAATTGTCTATTTTAGAGAGTTTCTCATCAGCTGGCTTTCTACAAATTTAGGCTCCACAAATATGGGAATGTGGGGGACCTCTAAATACATTGCATTCAACTGAATTTAGGATGACTGGTCAGTAAGCATCTCTGTGTGCTGCGAGTGCTTGCCTGGTGTCATTCATTTTCTGCAGCCTGGATCATGAACTCTGAAAGCACATCACTTGTCAACCATAGATGGAAATTCGCTGGTTGGTCTCTTCACATCTGCGCAAGAAGTACATGAAGACGACCTTCTCGAACTACACAGACATCATTTGTGTGCAGAAGAACCTGACATTCTTTCAGAACTACAGAAATGCTCAGACATGCACCTATATACCTGTTAAAATGGTTGCAAAAGCCATTTCAAAGCACATGTGAAAAAGGTCAGCCAGGATCAGAAATCAATTCTTTGCCACACTCCCCAAAAAGAGGAAGAAAACGGTCTAACACATTCCTACTGCCAGCCACAAGACACTCCTACCATCCAGCCCAAACACATCCTGCTGTCCAGTCCCAACACATTCCTTCTTATGCAGTCATAAGACTTTCTCTTTCTGCACAGCCAGAACATATCCCTACTGTCCAGCATGAGGAAAGATAGGAAATGTCTGCTTGTTCACTGACTTTTAAGAGTATTTTAAAATAGTACTACATTTCTTACCTTTAAAACATGTCTGCGAGTTTATTTTTGTTTTTTATTTAATTTTAACACCTTTTACTTGACATATGCAAAGGGTTCCATTATTTTGCATGGTAAGAACTGACAACTACCATATATGAACTTATTCTTGACATATACATTAATTAATCTATCAGATTTAAATAACTATAGAATTATTGCAAATACTAGCAAATAATGCTGTGCGTATCAGCACTGGGTACAGGATTAGGGAAACAGTTGAAGATAAGAGACAGACGATAGTCTAAAGTCTGATGTTCTAGGTCAACACATGATCTCGTACTTGTGGTCAAGTACAAAAACCAAAAGTAAGAGATTCATTCAGAATATAGGGTGGCACGAATTGTTACAGTGCAGTGGTGACAACAGCACAAAGAACAAGTTATGGCAAATGTTTCATCATAAGTACTGAAGGTCAGTTCACTCTGCATATGTCATGATGGATTGAAACCGAGTTTAAGAGGCAATAGTCAAGGCAATCCAGATGCCTTTGCTGCCTAACTAAAGCACCAACAGAAAATGCAGTCATCATCGTGTTCAGCTGAACGAGTTCTCCTGCATAGATGGCTCCTTCCTTCAGAGATCAATTCCTTTGACCAACAGATCTGAAACTGGAGCACTGTTGTGTGATTAATAACTGCAAAGCATCAGATGCCATCAGTTCACAAAAAATTAAACTGGACTTATCAAGCAGCCTACTCAGGCAGGACAAGATGACCAACTTGAAAAGTTGAAAGACTGTTATGGAGATAATTTCATGTGCAACAATGCAACAGCAACACACACACACACATTTGTCTCGTTGGCTCTGCTCCATCATACCTTAGGGACTTCTGCATTTCGGTCTCCTTTGTGTCTCCTTAGCACTCTCCAATCAGCTGCCCTTGGACTCCTGACTGTCCCTTGTATGCACACTGCTACAGCTCAGTCCAGAAGCTTTGCCTATGTTGGACCTCCCAGCTGGAATAGCCTTTCCCAATAGCTGTGGCTCAAGCTCCTCAGTTTGTCCCTTCTGCAGTTTTGCAAGCACCTGAGGCCCGTGTTATTTGCCAGTGGTCTCACTGGTTCGGGTCGGGAGCACTCCTGATAAGTTTATTCTTGAAGCGTTGCTTTATAAGCATCAGATTACAATCACACACAAGCGTGCATACATGTGCCTCAAAGGCACACCGCTCTCTGTATCAGAGTTGGTGATTGGCTGGCTAAACTATAAATGTTTGAACAAATGCACAACTCTGGTTCTTTCTTAACAACAGATTTAAAACTCTAGAAAGAGCAACATTGACTACTGCAGAAACTATGTTCAAGCTTACTACCAATTAATGGCAAGTGACAAAATGGAAATGTCAAGGTTTCATCTTCCTTAAGGACCAAGAATTGAAAGAGAGATTAAACTGCAGAAGACATATGACACTGAGTTACAGCAGCAGTTAGCAAAGATTCCAGGCAATGACAACTAAATGCAAAATATGGAATATAATCATGCAGATGAAGTCTTGTGCTATGATCTGATTGCAATTATTTCAAAGATGGAAATAGAAGTGCAAATGTCCTCTCTATAACTCAGCACCTGTGGCTAATCAAGCATTAACATCATTCATCACATCATCATCATCAATATTGCATAGTGTGATCAGAATTCAGTGCTTAACTAAATGAATCATCTGAATAGCAAAGTGCATGCGAGATGAGGCCAGAAAAGTAAATGCAAAACATTTCAGTTAATCTGTTAGATCTTCAGTATCCTTCAACTGCTTCTATTTTACACACTAATTCAGCAATAATCGCACATAGAAGGCGTTTGACTTTACACGCATACAGTACGCATAAGTGTAATATTTGCTTTTTCATTGTACAGCAGTTCTTCTCCACTAACCACTCCATACACCACTGAAGCCAAATAGCTATAATACCTTGTATTTAATAATGAGTGACTTATGTCATCCAAAAAATCTCAATGACTTCATAAATGAGGCTCCTGAGGCAATTACAGTGAAATTGGGTGTAGATTTCAACATCTGAAATTTAAGCAAGGCAGACTGGTCAGTCAGTCTGCCAACAAAGGTAGGTAGGATTCAGCTGTGACCGTGAGGTAGGCTATAACCCTTGATAAAAGTTGCTGCATAAAATCTGGAATGGGAAGTCTATTTTGCTGCAAAAATTCATCAGAAATTGCCAGTCTTACCAGTAATTGCTCATAGGCTGGCAGAACAAATCATTAAGTTTTACACAGCCAAAAACTGATATACAGTAATTCCTTTGTTACATGGAGTCAGATGGACACAATCAGCTTCAAAGCCATTTTCTTTAAACAGAAGATGCACACAATTTATCCTCAAATTGTTGATTATGGCCACAGCAAGAGTGAACTCCTCTGCCTCAAAATCCACAAGATGAGAGACAGACTTACGTGACTATCTCGTCTGCCTCAAAAACCACCGAAACAAGAAGCCTTGAAAACAAACCTCATGTCAAAGGTCCTATGATGGAGCAATAGCTATAAATGACTCAGTGTTTTGAATCAGCATTCAAAAGAACCATTCATTTTCATCAATCTCTAATTTTCATCAGTCAACTAGGTGAATATGCATACTGTAATCTCTGTAAAGTATAAGTTCATTTTCATGAACTTCATGAACAGAGCTTAGCTGTCTCAGTACAAACTCCTCACCAACACATGACAGTTTCTATAAGTAACACTCCTTCCTCATCATTCTCTGGAGTTTCTCCTTATATGTCACAGCATAAACACCTTACAGAACCGTCCTACCTTTCCTGAGATAGGTAAATATAGTACGATAGTTCTGTGGTGTTGTAAATGGAGGTTTGATTTTTGCAAATTGTAGAGTCCTTTGCCTTTTCAAGTCTCGCCTTCATTCTAGGCACTTGAGTAAAACATTCAATCATACAAAGCCTAACCAGAATAGCAGATTCTTAATTTTCTGAACACATCCAGATGGATGTCTTCAGCTGTAAAACTACAATCATACTTTTGGGAATTTGCTAAGAAAAAGCCGAACAGCAGCTAATCATAAAGGTTTTTGCATAGGAATGCAGCAGAAACCTTGTTCCGACTGCTACATTCTTTTACATGATAATCTTATAAAAAGAAAAAGTCAAGTTATAAATCATATTTGTAAAATTAATTTACAAGAAAATAGAATTTAAATGTTAATTCAGTTGCATCAAGATCAGTTCAAAGTGTTAACAACTTGTAAAAACAACAACATCCACCACAACTGAGACCTTTTAGATGTAATGCACAGAGAATGCTATCAGCTCTGCAACCATTTTACAATTGACAAGTGGTGAAATTTAAAGTTTAACATTTGTTTCTTCATCACTGTTGTCATCATCATCATCGTAGTCGTTGTCGTCAACAACAAGACAAGCACCCGTCTCCTGCCTCCTCTAGCTTAACTTCACTCAGGTGAATTTCAGGTTCAAGTGTCATCAAATATCAATTCCTCTTGATCTTCTGTTTTTTGAGCATGCAGTTGTTTAAAGAATATCATCAATTCAATTATAAACCTTGGATGGGTAAACTTGTGCAAGGTAGAAACTGGAATAACAGAAACCCATAAAACATGCTGTTGGCAAGGCAATGAGAACCAAATGACTGCCACAATTGCCATGCCCATGCCTATCAACATCATGACATCATTTGGTGTCAAGGGGTAACTACAAATGGGTAACTTATTTGGGCAGCTTGTGCAAAACATTATTACAAAAAATGTACACCCAAAAGCCATTCCATCTGGCTGACTACTCAAGAAATTATGAACAAGTCCGGAAGAATGGAACAACTCGTCTACTATGGCAGTTCAATCTCCATCATTCGGCAAACCCACCCGGCAAAGTTCACCTCTTTCTCATATTCTTGTTCGGTTTTCTTTACAAAAGCATGATTCTACAAGATCAAAAGAATGATTCTACAAGATCAGAAGAATTGTCAGTCATTTCGTTTGTTATGGTTTCAATAATGCTAATACATTTATGTTATATGAATTAAGTTAGTCAACAATTTCGATAAATTAGCTAAAGTCACATGTCAACAGCACCATACATGACAGGGCCAACATTTCTGACAGGTTTAATAGACACATAATACAAAATAGGTATTAGGTTTTGTAAAATTCCATCTCCCATATTTTCTGGACTATAACCCATAGTTTTCACAGGAAGTTCTAAGGGAGCATTAACTTAAAAGGAACGACTAAATAAAATCACGTTTATAAAAGCAAATCTGTGTGGCAAATGCAGTAATAGGCTTACTATAACACCATGCGGCCATGCAAATAAGTATGGTGTCGTCCACTATGCGAAATTGGATTAAACTTGCAACCGCTGATCATGCAGATCAACAGTACGTTTTGTTAAGACTGGTTTGATAACTAACATAAGATACTGGTTATCAACATTAATGTCTGTTGATAACCAATATTTTTTATTAAACTTTAATTCAAACAGGCTTGCAGCCGCTAACTTACCAACAATATGGTCACCCCCGATTGCAAGAGAAAACAGAGCACAGGTCCCTCTGCAGGAATTCATAAACTGTCAATATTAATCTGCAGAAAAAGGCCTGTTTCTTATTAATTACGACTCTGCTAACCGTCCGGTCTTGAACTAATCTCTAGGCTGTGAGTAGCCCAAAGTTCGATGGGTGAAGATCAGCCTCCACCATCCAGATCCATGTGTGCCGGTGGGGGCCGTTCAAGTGGTATCTTAAAGTCCTTAGGGGACTGGAAATCAAAGCTCCAAGCATTCTTGCATTGTCTGTCTGCTATTGGACCACACAATGTGTCCATACGAACAATAGTCCCGATTAATTACTGCAAGTTTAAGGCGTAAATAACAGAAGTTACTGCAAGTTTAAGGCGTAAATAGCAGAAGTTGTAGACAACCATGAAGAAGAAAGTGAAGACCCATGCAAGCTGTATTATAAACCCTAGCTGAAACAAATTTCAGTGATACAGAAGACAAGGACTTTGATGGCTTTTCAGAGATGACCAAAAATTAATGAACATTTTGGACAATTTAATCGATTTTTGTTTGTTACCAAAAACTTTTGATCTATGGACTTACTAGCATAATTTCTTGTCTAATAGTTAACAATGCCTTTCTATCATTCAGTATATTATTGCCTTCAGCTGGCTGGATTCATGTATGGAATCAAGTAATTGCTAGTATCAATCACAACATGCAACAAATGTTGGAAATCTTTAATTTCAAAGCACAAAAATAATTTCTTTTCAACAAAAAGTTATTTTTATTGTTAACGACGACCATATATTTATGGTTATCGTCAGCAAAGGCGCTTAAAGGTGTTCTGACCAGAAATTTATGTATGGGATGTGCCAATGTGCCTTTTGTGTTGACTTTACAACAATTTTGCTATTTTTGCATAACTGCATCTAAAAGTGAGAAGTGACTTATGGTCCTGAAAGTATGGTAGACACAAACATCTGGGAGGGAGGCCTTAACTACTCCACCACAAACAACCCTGACAACATCCCCTTCAAGTGTCTTTATAGAAAGACTGCATCAACTCAAGAGTCTAAACATAAAAAACTGTAACCAGGAAAAAACACCATAGTTGATCGAAACAACTAAGAGGCTGCTCAATTATTAAAACAGGTGACTTAATTCTTTATCGGTTAGCTTACCATTAATGTCTGTAAGTCGGCACGTTCGCCCGGTTTTTTCTTTAGGCTAAAACAGTCATCAATAGATTAATAAAAATTAATGGTTAATTAAGACTCCACAAATAATGCTCTCTAACTTTTCTAGACTGACATGAGTTGATCCTGAAAAGACACATTTACACTCAAACACACATGCTGCAAAATTCAGCATAAAGCAATTCTCAAAAGGGTTTCTGTACTGTAAACTGCAGGCCATCAATATCTATCACAGACTTTCATCATACAAATGTAGTCTGCACAGCATCAGCCAATTTGTTGCCTGTTATTGACATGTCTCATTCATTTCTGCAGTATCATTTGTGGAATTAGCTTGATAATTAGAGCATGCTCAGTGCCTGAGTCTTGTTCCAGAATTAGATCTTAAGTTTCCTTTGCATCTTTCGATGGCAGTAGGACACCTTCTATCATCTACACCCAAACGCCCCTAATGGGCCAACTGGTTCCTGTTCGGACACGGCTTGCATATTCCATCTGTGACCGAGAAATCATGGAAGCAATTATGTAATGGCAAGCCAGGGTCTTTGGAATGGCATCAACCATCCACAAGGCAGGTCTGTGTGTCAACTGCATACATCTAGACGCTTAATACAGCACCTGCTTTTCAAGAGCACTGGTGATGAACCAGCTGGCTGTTGCTGATGAATGCTTGTCCTGCACAGACCTGATGACCTGAGGGATATCGGATGCAGTGTCTTCTACCGTCAGCCCAGGAAGTGCCATTCACTCAGCATAAGTGAGTGCAGCAAATGCTTCATTCACCCGTCACTATTCCTCATTGCCAAAGCAACACAGACAAGGAATTCTGAACATTGTGTGAAATGTCAACCTAGGATGGAAATCTGTTGGCTGGGCTCTAAATGAACGCAAGAGTACACCAGTGGTGACTATTCCGTTTATTCGAGCATCACTTGCCCACAAGTGAACTGGTCGCTCTTATCAAACTGTAAGACCATATAAGCTTGCAAGAAGCACCTTCGAAAGGTAATTAGAACGCATTATAAAGTGTTCAGTTGCATACATACATACATATATACATACATACATTCATAAGTGGTCATATAACTTCATCAATACAAAATGTCAGCCTAGAGATGACTAGGCCCATGTTTGTACAGAATGAGTATTAGCTGAGTGCTGACCCCTCCCCCAGGAGGGATTAATTCCAGCCAGAAGGAAGAAGAAGAAGTATTAGCTGAATTCAGTTTATCAGTTCATCTCAATGTAAAAGCATAAAAAGCAAGTCGATTGCAATGCGAATTTCTTCAAAACGCTGAAACTGATAAACATTCGTAATTTTTGAGTCACAGAAACTAAAACAGCCAACAATGCCTACCAGCTGCCAACGAAGTCTTGGAACTCTTTGGAAAAATATTCAGCTGGAAGGACAGGTGGTGGCTGAAACAAAAAGAACAGCATTTGGCTGAACTGAGCTAAGATCCAGATAAATGAAATGAGCTACATAAACTTCCGGAATTTTACATTACTTGAGTCATCCAGTACCTTGACATTGACAACAAGACATTTTTTAATAACAAAAGACAATGACTGCTGACCTGATTGACTATATAGTCTAAGAGTTCAAATATCGAAATAGTCGGTGGTTCATCAACGCCAGCCACAGGTGCTTTACTAACTAAACAAACAACACAACAAAACTTTGTAACCAATAAACTAATTCTAAAGAATTAGCAGTTTTTTATCAAACACAACTTGGAAGATGCAGTTGTTCCATTATGCCACAGTTGTTTATCATTTCTTGTCAGATGAAATTACTAATTCAAAATAATGTTTTAAATAAGCCCGTTTCCAACAAAGTATTGACACTATTCATCACGCCACAACAGCTGGCGATCGAGATATGAGGTGGCAATCTCCAATAAAATACACATCTTGTTTCTAAGTGGCTACCCAGATTGATGTCACTGCTACCATTCAAACAGAAAATCGCTCTACAAAACTGCATGTACTCTGGCCTTTCCACCAACAGGCCACTCACAAGTTACTTCCCTTTAGTGCCTTCAATACTAAAGGGACAACTGTATTAACACTGATTTTCCTATCTTCTCTTCCCTGAACTGTACCGACAGCCTCATCAATCCCATTATCCACAATGTCTTCCACCCAGCCACCTCTTTTCTGACTACAGACCATCAATGGTGATGGACCAAGGCTATCCTAGATTACAGTGAATGCTGTGATACACAAAGTCATTGTGATAGAAAAATGCAAATATTAATGTCAAAAACTTAAAATAATGATTGTTAATAACTGTACATTACAAATGCACGTGTAGAACGTCACAAATCACATGCAGTCCTCTTCAAACCTTACTGCTGGAACAAGTGATCACCAAAATGTTTTGCAAAGCACTAACATTTAATTTGGTGTCCAGACAAAATCCTGGACAATACACCCATGCAAAAAATCTCAGTGGAAAATTCCACTACAATAATATCCCCAAATGTAACATGCTGGATACTAATTACTACATTTATAAATATTATTTAATTATATATTAATTACTATAAACTGCACAATATGACGTTTTCTTCTAAAGTTTCTAGATCCTGATATGTTGTAAAACATCATGTTCTGTTTGCTTCAGTGAAACAGAATCATAAGAACTGAAGCCTCTTTGTCAAATTCTTCACAGTTTTCGCAGCATATAATTTCATTCTTACAATAGGTGCACAGAATCACTGTTTTCAATGCACATTTGAACAAATAATGAGAGAATTTGAATACCTGTACCTGAGAAAAGAATTTTTATAAATAAAGACTGAATAATCAAATAATCAAAACTTTAATCCAACTCCATGACCCAATTTCATGTGACTGCCTTATGCAAAGTACGTTTTCTATTTGAGTCCTGTTGTCCAGATGTGTTCCCTACATATGTAATGTTCATATATTCCCCCTCTCTCTCTAACACAGAAGCCAAAGAAGAGCAGTCCCTCAAGCCAGCCCTGAGAAGAAGACCATGGGTATGAAGTGCTAGTGCATTTTTCTTGGCCTTGGCACATGAGGGTGCTGGCCAGTCCTCTACCTCGCCACCCAATCTTACCACCGACAGTCTTCAGTCAGTGTACTCACTATATCCAAGTCCACTAGGGGAGCAAGTGAAGCCGAAACCTCAAAAAATTTCTGCCCTGTGAGGCTCGCACCCCTGACCTTATGACTGAGAGTCCAGTATGTTAACCACTACACCACTGTACACCCCCTCTAACACTTAAACCAGATTTTAACATCAGTTTTGGAAAGTTGTACATATCGCCCTAGAATTTTAAATAAAAACTAGCCTATCACAAGCAGAACATATGCACGTTAGTTCAGCAAAAAGTCCCTCATGGAGAAATCCTGTTGCTTCCCATTCTTCCCTCTTGCTCTCCTCTCCCCTTCCACAACTCCTCCCCTCCTATAGGGATATAGGATACAGTCTTCCCTTTCCATGTCTCTTCCTCTCTAAAATCTCTGCTCCCTTTCCTCAGCCTCTCCCTCTCCTTCTCATGTGTTTAAAATCCCCTTTTGTTCTCCGCTACTATCTTGCTCGCCCTCTACTGTTCCCTTTCTTTTCCTTCCCACCATCCCTCTGCTCTTCAATCTCCCCTCCCAATATCCCCTTCCTTTGATTTCTCCTCCCCTTTCCCGGCCTCTTCCGCTCCGCTCTTACATTTATATGGAATTCCCTGTTGCTGCTTGTTACCTTTGGCCATGAAAGCAACTGACAAAACATGCTCATATAATCTGATCTATGTTGACTTCTACGTTGACCAATGACCACACGCTACCCTACAATGTCCTTGGTTGAATCCTACTAAAGGATGTCGTACGTAGATTGCACCCCGTGTCTAACAACATTTCACGAATGCCAGGGCCACTGACATCACTTACTTTACCTCATTTAATTATGTAGATTATCTGCAGATTGCCTGCTGATTGAGTACAGATGAATATTAGAACAAAGTGGTGCCTTTTGTGTGACCTATAATTAATCGGTTGCCGTTAAGAAAAATACTGAATTCTGTCAAACCATATTTATCTTGAAATTTGTAAAAACGATTATTTATTAGCAAACTTCTTAGCACATCTTGAAATAAAAGGTTACATTTGCAGGTCAATCAAGTAACTAGTATCATTTCGTTTGCCTGCGGTGCAACTGACATCTAAGCCTTTTATTAAATAGATAGGAGATGTCTTATTGGGATTTTGTATAGCAGGGCTTTGTATGAGAAGGATTTTCCAAGGCAACTATGCCCTGAGAAGTTTGTCCTTAAACATTTAATTTTTGCTTTTTTGTGGCCTTACATGTGAAATATTCAATTTTGCTATTGACACTTATTTAAAAAAGAAGATTTTAAAATTATTTCTATTAAAAGCACTGACCTTTAAAATATGAATCAACTAATTACATCACAGAAGGTAGCAACTTAACAGCTGTGAATGCCTTCGTAAGAAAGATACCTGGAAGAGGTTTTCCCAGTTTGGCTGCTTCCAGCTGGTCTTTGAGTGTAGTATTTCCAAAAATCCTCTCCAGTTCAGCCTGCTTATGAGACGGAATGGGATACTTGCCAATGGCCATCTCAACCAGTGACAGACCCATGCTCCAAATGTCTGACTGAACGGAGTAATGGTTACCCTGCAGTCTTTCAGGCTGCAAATAAACACCACAATGACAAACACAAGCAAAATTATATACAATGGCTATACAGGTGGCAGCATGACACTGTGGATACAATGCTGGCAAGTGAACTTAACCATAAGTACTTGGATGGGCACTCATCCACAGAACGGGAGGCTAACTGGCGTCATGACTCAGTGCTTCCTGTTGTTGAATTACTGTGGTTCAACCCAGAGATCCTTCAACTCCAGGACGACGCTTCTGAGCAGTTTCTGCCAATGTGTAAACAAGTGCACCGTCTTTACCTTCATCTTTTGTTAACCTACGCCTGACATTCACATGGTGCTTCTCAACAGAAGATATAGTTTAAAGAAAAACAAAATAAACATTGTAGAAGTCTTAGACAATTCTTCTACAATATAGAAAGGCCAGTAATGCCCACTCCCAAGAACTGTCATACTCCGTGTGACAGTCAGGGTGAGGCTAGTGTACACCAGGTATAGTTGCAATGCTTAGCAACAGACAACACTAGTGCGAGGAATAAAGCCCATACATTCAGCACCGTTCACTCTCACTTGGACTGCCTTGCCACTCACAAATGGCAACTGTGAAATTCACTGAAAAATGAATTCTTTCTGCTCTGCACTCCTAAGTTAGCATTTCCAGGAATCTGAAAATCATAGCTTTGTTTCACTTTGGCATTTAGCCAAAAGTTAACCAAACTGTGAGAAATTTGTGCAGCATTCAATTATTCATCAGCTGTTGACAGGACACTAGCAGAACAGAAATCTTGAAATACGTTTCTGTTCTCATAAAAATTTGAGTCCCTGACCTCTTGCAAGATAGTTCTAGACTATCATGCCAATTGGTACCCCCTGACAATGGTACATGACTTCAAATTTGTCAGAACTGCAGAGGTTCTGAATTTCTGAACCTGAGCTGCCTCAGGTACTTCCCATCACATTGGTACTTAGAACTGTTCAAAGCCTGGCAAGCAGAAACTTCATTTGAAAATGGGGTCACAAGGAAGAAATTGGATTTGCAGATGGGTTTTCATTTGGTTATGGAAAGATATTATGATGGTGCTTTAGAAGTCTTCAGATACATTTAAAAAGCATGGCAATAGATGTTTTCACTGACTGACCGACATGTAAGACCTAGTGCCAACAAAAGAGTTGGCCAGGGAGTCGATTAGCTGCCCACTGACACCAAAGTCACACAGTTTTATCTCTCCTCGGGAATTAACCAGAATGTTTGACGGCTTCACATCTGCAAAGCATAAACAACTCAAATTGAAAAGCCTTCTCTCTAAAAGCCATACAAGGCAAAGCATGGCAGCAAACAAATTTAAATGTATGCAAAATCTCCATCCTGCATGGTATGGAATGTGGCTTAGCACTTTCAATATGAAACAGGAAGGTGTAGTGAAGTTACAGCACAAGTTATGCTAAGTAATGCTCAGACAAGTCAGTATCAGAATGGTGATAGCTAGGGAATAGAATGCCATCTGGTGCTCACTTGGCCTTCCATTCCTTTGTATTTTGTAAACAAGTACCAATGCAAGTTAGGAGGTGAGACATATATTCTGTCGTTGGATTGCCAGGTTTTCCCGTGTCAGCTCCACTGGTTTTGGGAAACATCTCCACCTTACCGTTTCAGATTTTATAATTTTCGGCTTGTACACAGACACAACGCACAAACACACACACATGCACCTCATGAAGTCCTGCAAAAGTTTCAGACCATAATACTTAGTAGTTACTGAGATATTGAGGCAAACAACATTCCTCAGACTGCCCAATTTTCATCACCGCTGCAAATTCAATGAAATTTGTTTGGTTTCCAGGCACTGTACTTTAGTAGCCATTCCATGTACAAGTGTGAAACTTTCTACATAGCTTCAGTTTGTGGTCTAATTTCAGAAAATATAAAATACTTAGCTGTGTCTAACATATTTTTAGCTATATGGTGTAACGAAAATGCTGCTTCGTAAATATTTAGCAAAATGCAATAGCTAGTTCTGCATAAGGGAGATGACCACTAAACATCAAACTCAGCAATTTTTTCCATAATACTATACCAGATTGGGTGATCTACAATAGTTACTGCCTCACGGATTGATTCAAAAAATTCCTAAATCTGTAATGTCGGACACAATTTAGGGTGACTTTCCACGACTTTTAAAGACTTGTAGGCAAATGCCTAGGGTATTCACATTTTTACCACATATAGGAAAGCCTATGAAGTTCATATGGTACAGCGCTTATTTTCTGCTTTTGCGAGTCAAAATTTCAACAGTAAAATGGTGCCATATTGAACTCATAATGTGATATATTTGCCTGAAATGATCAGTACAGTAACAGCAATTTAACCGAGTTGTCAAATAGTGCTATTTCTCACATTTCTGCAGCTGAATAGCCCAAACACCAAAAACTGCATTACTGGGATTGCTTATCAAGTAACCCACCTTCATAAATGGTGCCTCACACTTACGTGAGGCAAAGAAATAGAAGCCAGTGTGGTAAGGTCAGTGAAAGTAATTTATTTCAGCATGTCCAGGTAAGAAACACTGTGTATCCATTAAATTAGGATTTGGTGACTGGATACAAAAGAAGCGATTATTACTTGTAAAACTGAAAAGGCTTTACCTCGAATTCAGGAAGTCAGCTGAACTAAAGATAGTGTTACAGTTGGAAGCACAGGAATACATACTCTGTGTCAACTTACACCAGTTTTTGAAAATATTTCCACCTCACCACCTCAGATTTCAATAATTTTTGGCAAGTATATAGATAAATATGTATCAAGAAAGTCTGCAAAGTTTCAGACCTTAATTGCTAGTAGTGCCTGAGATACGAGGCTTACATCACACTTGGTCAGTCTGGTGACAGTCACAGCCTTGCTGGCCCCTTCTATTTCAGGTGCCATATTGCACATTTAATAGATGCATTGAAGCCTTTTAGAATAGACCTGTAACAATTTCTACTCACCTCTGTGCATAATCTGATGTTTCTCTCGTAGATACGTAAGACCCTTCAAAACCTATTTTAAGCAAATCAGTAACTAGTTATTCTCTTGAAAGTATTAAATTGATTTTTATCACACTGATTTCAACAGGGTTTTCAGACATTTATACTCTTAGCAAAATAAGTAAATGAATCACTGAAATAAATCAAATTATTACATGTGACGATATAATTGTGAAGTGAAAGCACAGAACATGACTTTTAATACATAGCTCATGACAAAACATCCAAACATGAAATCTGTGGGAATGAAACTGTAAAGCTTACTCATATTACTGGCATACTTACTGCAATGCTAATTGTTCCTAGTATTGGCTCTGGAATACGCCCAGCTTTTTTCAGAATGAGATCAAGTGAACCACCATCCTGAATAAAAAGAGAGCAAAATGCAGAAAAAACCACCTGACATTAGAAATATTTAGATCAGCTAATTAGCCACAAATGCCAAAAATCAAAACCCAGAAGCTCCATCTTTATTAATTCTATAGACTTCAAACAAGCATTCAACAGTAAGTGTTTCAGCTTAAGTTACATTCAACAGTATATGTTTTACCTTATCTTAAGTCACTTTCAGCAGTACAGCAGAGTCATATTTACACGCGACTCTTTTACATGTGAATCCGATGCTACGTAGTATTTGACACCTGAGAGGCATTAACACACGATTCCTTGCTCAGTTGATAGACACTACTTACTTACTTATATACAGTACAGGAACTTGCTATGTAGCACTACGTGACAGAATTTTTGTAAAATCAACAAATACGCAGCACTGGCACACATCCAATCATCATTATTTCAGACGGCCTGTATTAGCGGTAATAACCGCCTGAGCACTTGGCAAAAGTTTCTGGCTGCAGCTGGCAGACTAAAGTGGACCAAGGATTAAGTGCAGGTGGCCAGAAACCAGATGGAGCTGGTTCATGGGTTTTACTATTTGGGTCTCCATGTTGAGGCTGATGGCGGCAGTAGACCTGAGGTTTGGTGGCACATGGCCATCGCCTGGGATTGCATGAGCAGCCTACAACAAGGAATATGGAACACTAACATCTAGCTGGACACGAAACTCCACCTGTTCATGGCATATATGCTGCCAGTCCTTCTATATGAAGCAGAGACCTGGTTGCTCATTGAGGATCTGGAGACGTAGCTCGATGCTTTCATGCAGTGGTTCCTCAGGAAGATACTGTCAAAGTTAAAAGCTGAAGCTGAGGATAGAAAATTAAAGGCTGAGGCAAGAGGAAAGAAAGTTAACAGTTGAAGTAGAAGATATGAAATTACAGGTTGAATCAGTGGAGAAAGAAAGACAGATAGTATCAGCTGGAATTGAGATGCCTAGTGGGTGTGGCCCTGTTAAAAAACTTAAACAGGTCATGAGGATCTACCATCTATAGGCATACATTTGCAGTTAAAAGACACTGAAACAGAGTGAATAAAGCACAGCTATAAGGACAGGTTGCTAACAGTGATCAGAGACTTAAACCATGGAAGTTTTTCAGCTTTTTGCTTTGTTTAGTTGAGCTCAGTATGACCTTCCACCAGATGCTACAATTGTCAAAGAATGCAGGCTCTGATTCTTTGGCCACGTCAAGTGAGCTCCGTCGATGAGGACCATAGAAGAGCTCTACAGGCAATAATGAACAAAGCTCCCGTGGACTGGAAGAGAGCACGTGGCAGACCAAGAGCTACATGGACTAGAGCAGCGGAAAAGGATCTTGAATGTTGCGGTTTTTGGCTCAGTACTGCTTGGAATAAGGCCCAGGACAGGAAGGTGTGGCGTCGCATCACTGATATGGCTATGCTCACCTTAGAGTATGCCCCCAAGAGAGAAAGCCTCTTCCATTTCCTTCTGGGCCTTCATTTCCAATCGTTTAGCCTATAAATGCCAGTCCTCTAGTCCTACTTTCTTTGGTTAAAATTATTAGGTAAAGTTTTCTGCAGCTGTAATTTATTCATCCCTTCCTTCTCTTGATTAATCTTCTCAAGTTCTATTCTCATTCCTTACTGTCAATTGTTATCTGTTTGTCCACTGTATAGCCAGCCAAGCACAACTTCAAATGTACAACAATTACCTGAGTACCTCAGCACCATGAAAACTCAAACCCATGTGTCTAGTGACCATGAATATTTCAACTGTTGCTAAATCACATAGTACAACATTTTTGCACAGACCCCAAATGTTAAAGGTTGTCTAGGAATATGGAATAATATATCAGCTTTAGGTTAAAATGATTTATTTTCTATGCTATTTACAAGTGCAACATGACTCCATAGAAACAAGACATCAACCTCAGGCGGTAACAAAACCAGCGAACAGCTTCTCAAGAAGAAAAAGCACAAAGTCCAACAACAGTTGGTGACAAAAAAACGGCTAAAAATGAAGCAAAAGTGCTCCAAAGAACAAGTCATCCATGCAGGGAGACTCAACCATGACTAGCGGAAAGAGACAGAAAAACAGTCATGCAGGACAAAAACCAAAATCTGAGCCAAACTTAAACACAACACCTTTTATAAGGTCAGATTCCCACAAAATGTACAGACAGCGTACAAAATACAACTCAACCTACTCTGTTCTATCCTATATGCATATACACACACATATATATGCTACATTTTTGGTGTATGCTCATTGGTTGCAGCTGGGATCATTTGCATTGTTAATTGACTCACAGTATGCACACACTTCAGTCCAAGGTTGGGTTTGGGAGGCCTAGCCTATGACCTGGCTCCTCAAACTCAGATGGCTGGACTGGAAGCTCAGGAATCCACCCTTATCTTCCAAAGATTCTTAAAAGTCACCTTAGAAATGTTAAGATACATACATACATCAAAATGCAACTCTTTAATAGGCCTTATCCCAATTCTTGTCTTACCATCTTGAGAAAATCTGTGATACCATAAACACTTCTGCTTAGCATCAAACTGGGTCTTGACCTCTGGGATTTTCAAGTTGACATTGAACTGACCCAAAAACCAGGTTCTTGTCTAAGCATCAATGAATAAGCTGGTGACTTTGCTTTTGGTGGCACAGGAAAATTTCTGCAATTTGCAATATGATAAATAGGCTTTGGAGAATGCATTTCTTCAACGCGCTCCTCTCCACACTAAACAATACAAAGTAGTCAGCCAAGTGGCCCATTTATTAACAGTTTTACCAAGACTAATTTTATACAATTTTTGTAAGACAAGTACGTCGCTCTACCGAGGGTGCTCCTCCTCCTTCCTTTCTCCCGACGTACTGCAGGATGTCGGACCTCGAACCGATCTCCACGGAGGCACTACGCCGTCTGCTACTTTCCATGCCATCGAAGTCCTGCAAACTGGATCCTCTTCCACCATTTCTACTTACGGATTTTGTGGATGACCTGTTGCCTTTCTTACATTTGTAGTGTAATGCGGCTCTGGGTGAGGGTGACCTTCGCCTCGCTCAGAAACGGGCTATTGTTTTTCCTTCGTTAAAACGCCCTGGTTTAGACATTAACGATATGGCTAACTATCGCCCCATATCTAATTTGTCTTTTTTGTCGAAACTGATTGAAAAATATGTTTCGATACAATTACTGCAATATTTAGAGGTAACTCCCTCCTGCCTAGCCAGCTCTGTCTTAGCTCCCTTACTTTTTATTCTATATACGGCTGACCTGGGCTTTATTCTGTCTCCATCCGGGGTAGAGTCTCACCAGTATGCAGATGACACCCAGGCATATATTCATGGCCCAGCAGGTGAATCTGTCGCCTTGATTCATCAAGTGTTTCGGGCGTCAGAAGCACTTGAGGCCTGGTTGAGCTCAAACCGCCTGCGTCTGAACCCTAGTAAGACCCAGTTCATCTGGTTTGGCAGCCGCGCCCAGCTTTCTAAGATTGATCTGGCCAGATTACTTAGGCTCTTCCCTGATATCTCCTTCTCTTCCTCAGTCCGTGATCTAGGAGTAATTTTGGATCAGGAACTTACTCTGAAGGAGCATGTGAATAATGTCTGTCGAACGTGTTTCTACCACCTGCGTCAACTGCGCACTATCCGCCACTCTCTCACGACCCAGGCTGCTACCATTCTGGTCCATGTGTTTATTTGTTCCAGGATTGACTATGGCAATGCTGTCTTTGCTGGCTTGAGTCTCTCTTGCATCTCACAACTACAATCTGTCTTGCACGGTACTGCTCGGAGGTATCCCTAAGTTTGGCCACATCTCTGCTTAAATTTCGGAAGAGCTTCACTGGCTGCCTATCCAGGAGCGTATAAAATTTAAAATCCTGGCTGTTGTACGTAATTGCCTCTTAGGTTGCGCCCCATTTTATCTTAGGGAGCTCTGTGTTTTGGCCTCCTCCATTCCGGGCCATAGACTACTTCGTTCCCCGGTACAGGGTGACTTGCTTGTCCCATTGGTCCGAACAGCTACGGCCCAGTGCAGATGTTTTGCTGTGGTTGGTCCCGCTTTTTGGAATGGGCTTCCTAATGATCTACGCCAGGAACTTCTTAGTCTATCTCCCCCTCTTTTCTGCAAGCGCTTGAAGACCTTCTTATTTCCCAGTGCTTCTGGGTTGTAGGGCCAGGAGTGCCTCTGAGGAGTTTACGTCAAAGTGGCGCTTTATAAATTTTTGATTACATTACATTACAATTATATATATGTTTTATATACACATCAATGGCTAAAGTAATACAACGGATGAGATTCATAGCAATTTGGTTATAGTCAACTTACCATATACTCCATGCATATACTGATTTCACCATCACTGTAAAATGCTCCATAGTAGCCAACTATATAGGGAGAATTGCAGTCATGCAACACCTGAAGTTCACGTATAATCTGGTTTCGTACGGCCAGCTTAATTTCTAGATGAATCAACTGAAAGCATTAAAATTTGCATCAAAATCAACAAACAAGTTGTGTTACAAAACCTATCAGACTCCTAAAGTGTGTTACTGGATTTCACCGTGTAGGCACTGGAGTTCATTACCAGACTGCACTCAGATGATTCTGGAGTCGATAACAAAACACCACAGAAGAACCGGATTTTTAAAGCATTGTTCAAATTATAATAGCTTCAAAAGACGACTTCTTTTGGTACGCTGTCAAAAAACACTTAATCCACTTGAATATCGTCATATTTGCAGTTCTGGACAACTTTTAGCCGTGAAAATGAACTCTGAATGAAGACATTTTATAAGATAAACGCTGTTACGTATGCTCACATTTTTGGCGGTTATGCATTGTAAATAAGGCTTTGTTTCTTGGCTGCACCATTATGAATAATAATTAGGCAATATAAGCAAAGGAATTTCCAAAATAATACCCTATCTGGGGGGCCTTAACAAGCCTTTCCGTGATGGGCTTTAACAGGCCTTTGCAGGATGGCTTATTCTTATTTATTTTTAATGTAATCCCCATCCAGTTACTGTCCCCTCTGTCATCAAAATCTCGAGAGTTCTACATGACCCAAAGAAAGCCAAGTCGCGGGAACCAGCTTATCCACAGGCCCTCAGTCAAAACAAAATCAATAGGCAAGAATGGTCAGATTCAGTTCCCGGTCAAGATCCAAGGGTCAAGCAGGCAGGCAGTCACACGGATAATGATGGATGGTGCTTGAAATTGAAGTGTCACAATAGACAAGAGGAAAAGAAAGAATCAGGATAGGATTTTTGGAAGAGGAGTGTTTTCAGTTTTAAGTGAAAGACCTGCACAGGGATTACAAGGGGCAAAGTGTTGGTGAGTTTGTAGCATAGTTCAGATAATTGTCATAATTATGCAGACTCTGTATTGTGCAACCCTTTACCTTGCATTATCCTGCATCCACTGATTCTATATGAAATAACCTTACCTATCAAAAGAAGCTGTATTAGCCATGCAAAACTCGGAAAGGTATGTTGCCTATAATTATAACTTCTGCATTTGTTAAGCGCCACTATCTAATGACTAAGCATCAATCGATGGTGCTGTACAACTGCGAGTCAGGACTTGCTCAAGGTCCCTACACAGTAACCATCTGAGGGGAGGCTCAAACCCATACTCTCTGTGCTACGAGTCAAGCACTCTAACCATTTGGTCACTGTGCTCCACTTTTAGCACTCTAAGACCAAATTATTTGATTAAATCCCCACTCAGTCTACCTGTACAAACACCAATGCACAGAAAGAGTTTGTTAATTTTAATAAGAAATGGGGCCTTCTCAATTTGCCTTACATATAGACTCCACGTGCTAAAGGATGCACACTGTATGCTCCAGTATTTAGTACATATCTCACTCTGCTATATTCATGCCTCATGTGCTGAAAATGACTGCGCTAAGAGCCTTGCATAATGCATGGGGTCTGTATAACAACTCCCTATTAAGCGTTAATGCTAAGTAGAGGGTAGAGCATTACTCAGTCTTTAATGTACATGACAAAACCTTGGATCATCATGGCTGCTGACCTATGCAATAAATGAACATCATCCAAACTCTGAGAAAAAAGAAGTTCAGATAATCAATTCCAAATGTGGAGGCAGAGTAACTAAAGACATGAAAGTATCTGAGCAAACACACCAACATGCTGACATTGCATATCCAAATCAAACTACAGACCAAATGGCTGCTACCGTGTGACACACCCTGCTGGCTGAATGCATCAACCGCCATCGCCACCACCATCACTAACATCCATCTGATAATGAAATACAGCCCATTATACATCCAAATACTGTACATCCAAGGAAAATCCAGCCATGCACAGAAAAGCAATTTTCTATGTAGTTCCCACATATAGCTGTATGCAAACTTTTCAGTCAGTCACACAACATACATGAAATACATTTTAAAGAGGTAGGTTTCAGCAGATATGAGTCAGCTGCACTCCTTGCACTAAAACTGGATCTGATAAATAAGACAACAAACCTTTCGAGCCATAGTAACATTTGACGACTTGTGACGCACGCTCCACACAACGCCTCCATTGCCAGCACCAAGTTCAGCAATCTTCTCAAAGTCATCGGATGACAACTCCCCCAGCTTTTGCTTTTGGGAAAGAAACTGTTCGAGTCGAGTTCTCTGCTGTTCATCCAAATCCAATTCGTTTAACTTCTTAGTCAATGAATCAATATTATTCTCTGTATTGTTCCTTCTGCAAAAATTTATTCACACATTCAGCATCAGAAATTATCATCACAGACATATGTTAAATAACAATTTATGAGCTCTCATCCAAGGCTTGCGAAACAAGTGTATTTTTGTATGTAAATGAGCTCATTGTAAAATTAGGTTGATCAACAAACTACAGTTATTCCACTGATTGTTCACAAAATGCAGAGACATATGATGTGCCAGTGAGCAAAAAAAATCACAGATTCAGTGAAGCAATGGTCATCCAGTGTTGGGAGTGGCATCAATTGTGAACTAAGAAGAACCTTTCCACTGCTTCCATTTCCTCAAATGACGGGTTCAGCTTTTGACAAGTGCCAGTCCTGATGGCATGTGGGATCTCTAAGAGCAGAAAGCTCTTCGATAAAACCGTTTAGTGATCATAACGTGTGCTGCAAGCACTTCATTTGGCAGACTTCATTTACCATACTCAACACACCATGGACCAGGAACTCTAACCAAGCTGTCAACATTCAACAGTACACGGAATGTACAATGTGTGAGAGCCAACCAGCGGCAACCTTAACAACCATTTGAGCATCATTTACCTCTGATGAACCTGCTGTTCTTAACTCTGACATCATTTACGCTAGCAAGGAGGACCTATGACAGGTTCCTGGAAGGCACAATAGTAATGCTAAGTTATATACATAAAAATTCAGACATATGAGCTGAAAAGCTAATTTTTGTGATGTTAATGGCCATGCTAATGTTGCATTAGGTCTTTGGTAATTCTGATGAAGAAAGAATTTAAGGATTTGCAGTCTCCATAACAACAATTGTTGAGATTTTCTAAACAAAGGTGAGGGTGAAAGCCAGTTTACAGTTAGATACTGCATTAACATAGCTGGTCAAAAAATTTCAGAATGTATCAGTGCAACAGTGCATACCAGAGCTTCAACCCCCAGTGAATGTTCAAACAAACACTTGATCATTCACATTATCTGTGTGTCGTGACTTGAAAGTCCCTCAGTATCAGTTTAAAGCGCTCTTTGCTTCTGCCTTGGCTGTGCTACAGCACATAAACTGTCTTATTATTTCAGGAATTTCTTGTCTCATTTCACAGTTTGCAAATAGTTAAATTTATGCAGTATTATCCAGAATCATCATGTGCAACATTCCTCAATCCTGGAGTTGTCCTGCATTTTGTTCTTAACTTTAAATTGGTGACATTCCCTAGATCATTGAACAATACTACCTCAATTACCATGGTTATACTCACATCAGCCATATATACTTCAGCTGTCCATGCCAACTGCGCTAACCTATTTCTAAACTGCAAACTGCACCCAGCTTCAGTGATGGCTCAAACAGAACTGTCTTAAGCTCAGTTTAAGTCAGACAAACCTGCTCTGAGCCTGGCCTTAAAGATGCTCATGCTGTACCTTCTGCCGTCTATGTTAAAAATGTCAAGACACTTCCCATAATAAATCTATTTCCCTGACAGCCAAGAATAATATGAGATTAACTTGCCAGACATCAGACTTGAATCAGAGGCAAGCGACAAGCAAGTGGCAATCAGAGGCAAATGATGGGAAAATCCAAACCATGACTCAGTTCAAATGATGATTTACATCTCACTCCTTTGGACAAAAATTAAGATTCAATTTGGAATTAAAAGACTGGGTAATAGACTGATTGTTGGGAATTTGCGACACAAAAACTAAAAGAGTCAAGATTTGAGGCAAAGATCTGAGATTTGCCCACCACTGCTCACAGCATAATTCTCAAATTATGCCAACTCCATTGTACTGCACTCTATTTATGAGTTAGCACCTTTTACAGAACAAACACTTTATCCATTAGAGCCCATGGAAACACGTTAATCTTAACCCCTTGCCCAACAGATATTTTCAGGTCTTATTGTGGCCTCTGCCATATTTATATTGGGGTTTTGATCCCATTTCACCCAGTAAGGGTAAAACATCATATCTCATCAACCACTCAAGATAGAGCTAGGTGAAAATATGAAACTTGCATAAAATTGAATTCTGAGCAAATACCTATCCTTTATTTGTTTGTATGTTCTTGTTTTTTATAGACAGCAGTTTAAACAGCCTCCATTATTAAAAATTTGATTGTTGTTAATCAAGATAGACCACATTTGTTATAGTTTATCATAAAAGACTGCAAAATATGTTCATATTTTTTCCTTAACAAGGAGTTCGAATTTTATATAAACATGAATAACCAATAAAGTGTCATTTACATGGCTTGTTTGGTTTATATGCATACGCTCAAATTCATGCGGCTTCGAACACAACCGTGTTCTCATCACACTCATTTCACAGTTTGGATGGATGGTATGCAGCTTTCCAGGTAGCACTGAGGTCAGCAAGTGTACTTTGTACACGTGGTCACAAGCTGCATTGTCAGAAGGCAAGCAGTTGGCATTGTTATCGAGGTGGTAAAAACCCAGAATGAACTCAAACCTGTTGCATGCTATGATGGATAACAGGCCAGGTATCTCCAGGATGTTGTCAGTTCTATAGTAGCATTCATAACTGGGCATGTTGACGAGTTTCATTATCAGGATAAGTGCCAAAAAGCCCAAATGTCCCCCTCCTGGTTAATCCAACTGTTGGCTTGTGTATGCACTTCCTGGTCTTTGTTTGTAAGAAACTTGTTGGAAAATGATCTGTTAGGGTAACAGTGCGACTCAAGTGCGAAAATATTTCATACACAATAGACTTGTCAGTGTGAACAAGCATGCATTCTGTAAAATCTTTTTTGTCAACCAATCTTTGTCAAGCAAGCTGATGATATATCAAAGTCTAGCTGATGCAGCACTACCACCTCAAATTTCGGCCTCAGATTCACTAGGAAAGACCAACAGATGGCTAGTATGGAGACTGATATAATCATATTAAAATATTCACTGTCCCTATGAATAGCCATACTAAAACCCTCAAAGCCTTCTTCCGAATCTGATTCTCAGAAAATTGCACATGTAACATTGCCTTCACTAGACTTGGCCAGCAATAAGTAGCAAGTAACCATGAGAAAATCACCAACTTTCAGTGCTAGTATCTCCACAAATGTCCTGCATGTGTATAAATGACCAATGGGGAAATTGTAGTTTATTTTGTAGCTCTAATAAATAGTATGCTTATTACACGTAGGACAAACATTAGTACCGCAATTTCCAACCGTTTCAGTAATCAAACCTATAATGATGCGATTCTGTACCTGTAGCGTGTGCAGAAAGTTTTCCTGTAGCGACTTTGCACCTGTGGCAGGCAAAGGGTGTAGGCAGCACACTGCAATGCTCCTGCCGTCTACAACTATCTAAGCGTGAATGGAGGTGGAAGGTCGTTTCACACTGAATAGGTGGTGCAAGGAAAGTTCTAAGCCAGGGCACAAAATCGTCTCATTCAGACAAGTGGAGACTCACAGATATCCATGATATCTAATCTAAACAATGGCCGATTGGTTAGAATGCTTGGTTTGTAACACAGAGTATGGGTTCGAGCCTCCCCCGAGGTGGTTACTATGTTGGAACCATAAGCAACTCCTTCACTCACAATTGCTCAGTGCCATCGAATGATGATTAATCACTAGATAGTGGTGCTTAATAAATGCCGAAATAATAATAATCTAACCCAGAAACTTCTATAATGCCATTATCATAATGCAAAAAGCTTCAATCGATGATCACTTCTAAACAAGATCACATTCCAAAATCACAATCCAATTCCTTCTTAATGTGGCGAATCG
The DNA here is from genome assembly GCA_964023275.1 of Norana najaformis. Taxonomy (NCBI): domain Eukaryota; kingdom Metazoa; phylum Annelida; class Clitellata; order Crassiclitellata; family Hormogastridae; genus Norana; species Norana najaformis. The sequence goes on from OZ029926.1 coordinate 947,490, forward strand.
TCGCCAGTGTAGGTTTAGCTGGTGTAGGCTTAACTGGTGTTTAGGCTTAGCTGGTGTAGGCTTAACTGGGCTGTAGGCTTAACTGGTGTTTAAGCTAAGCTGTCACGTAGGCTTAGCTGGTGTAGGCTTAACTGGTGCATAGGCTTAACTGGCCCATAGGCTGGGCTGGTGTTTAGGCTTAGCTGGTGTAGGCTTAACTGGCCCATAGGCTGAGCTGGTGTTTAGGCTTAGCTGGTGTAGGCTTAACTGGTGCATAGGCTGAGCTGGTGTTTAAGCTTAACTGGTGTAGGCTTAACTGGTGCATAGGCATAACTGGCCCGTAGACTTAGCTGGTAGGCTGAGTGGTATATAAGTGAGCCGTTGCTGTTGTGGGGTTGATTTTGGTTGTGGTTCGGTCGCTGCCATTGCTGCTGTTGCCGTTGTTGCTGTGCTGTCGTAGAGTTCTCATGTGATTAAGTACTGACTTGTGGCGAATTGTTTGACTTACATACCGAACTGTAGATCTTCGAGGTTAATTAAAGGTCGTTGCTCGAGTTGAGCACCATTAAATTCGAGAAATTTACTTCGTTGTTCTTCACTTGAGAAGTAGAATAAGCCTCCCGCTAGACTTAGGGGGAGCCGAACCTGACGGACTTGCAGCGGACTCGTCAACGGAGAAGACAGACCGCCGTTCGCCACATTAACCCTTGACACACCATAGGTCCAATTTTCCAACAATCAATAACTTTCCGTGTTCACGCCACAGGGCAAATTTGCAACATTACGAGTTAATTAATAAAACATTTTGGATAGTAGGGAAGAAGCATTTGTTCTATGTAAATAACTCTATACATAATTAGGTCAGCAAATAAGCTACAAATTGCCAATGGTTGCTTATGTTCAAATGCAACAGCTAAGGAAATGCTAAACTTGAAGATGGTGAAATTTTTCATTTTATGTTCATGCTTAAAGCCATAATGACAAATGAAGATCAATTCTGGCATATAATTTTCGGTAATTCAGATGAAGTCAGATGAAGAGTTACTTTTGAAGGATATCATGCGTTCATGAGTAGCAGGACCAACAGTACTGTAAATAGTATTCATACTAATGATATATCAGACTTTTCAAATAATAATGAAAGCGACACCAATAGCAATTTCGGCTGATGATGCTTCAGCTTAACTAATATCATTATTACTATTATTAATTAGTAACATCTGTTGCACTAGTGTTCAAGGCATCAACTGATGGCTCATCAAAACCAAGTCACAATCAGGTTAATATCCAGAAAGTCAGTCTGCTGAAACAGAGAGGCAGCCTATGGAAATAAGCCAACTGAAAAAGGTAAGTTCCTAAGTTGAGAATGAAATGACACATGTGACTGGGCAGAATAAACAGATACAGAAAGAGAGTTCCAAAATTTAGGTCCAGCAAACGAAAAAGCCCGTACAACAAGAACAAGTCGTCTCAGGTTTCACCAGAGAAAAGCAATCAGATGACCTGGTGTAATAACGATAAATTTGGGGAATGAGAACTGTGTTTAAATAATGTGGTTAGTTAAAGTTCAAGTTTTTTATAAACCATAAGCCCTAATTTGAAGCATATCCTTTCCTGAACAGTGTTACAACAAGTTTTTCTGGAGTATATAGATTAAAAGGATGGAAGTTAGGCCTGAAGTTATTAAAAAGTTGAAATGAATTTGAATCAGACAAAAAAACAAGAAACTTTGTTATGCAATATTGGTGTTGCAAATTTAGTACTCATTTCTTAAAATGTTTTAGGTGTTTTACTGTAAAACCCTGGTATTCAGGGGTGTGGAAACAGCACATCAGCCTTAAATGCTGCACATTTATGAATTATATTGTATTGTATTGTATTTGGTAACTTATATAGAGCTTCTTACAGAACAAACTACTCAGAAGTGTTTTACACGATAACCCCAGGGAAACAAGAACATCTTTAAACAATGAGCTGACTGAGCTCTATCACCAACAGTGATCTTTGCACAAAGCGATAGTGGAAGTTCATTCCATAGAGAAGGGCCAACAAGAGCAAAAGCCCTCTGCTGAGCAAGTGAGGACTTAACACAAGGAACAAATAGATCCAGACGATATAGAGAAAGTAGAGGACGGGAAGAGGTACTGGAGTATGGAGGTTGAATGAGATCACAGATATTTTGGAGCCTGGCCCATGTGAGCTCTAATTATCAGAGACAATAGTTTAAACTGAATTCGAGATAGGACAGGGAGCCAATGAAGCTACTGAATGATGTGAGTTGCACACAATTACACTAAATGCTGCCCAAGCACTTATCCATGCTTATGTCCCGAATTGTCTTGATTACACTAGTAGTTTTTGTTTCTTGCACTGTCACATCAGGAAGAGCTGCAGTCAGTTCTCAATGCAGCTGCACGGCTTATCACCCATAAGAGGAATTTCAACCATATCACTGCAGTGATATCCAAAGGCTTCCCTTCAGCCACCAAATCAAGTACAAGATGCATTTGTCCATCTTCAACTGCCAGCCCCATTCAGCCACAGACTATCTCATCGAATTACGCAAGCTGATTTCTTCATTTCACAATCGGAATTGTTCACGCTCAGCAACTTGTATTGGCCTCCACATTCCAGCAATGAGAACTAGACAATGCAGGTCACAAAGTTTTGTAGTTGCTGGACCATAGATCTGGTCTCTTCCAAAGCCCTACCTGCACCTCAACACGGTGGAAGGGTGAACAGCCAAGTAAGAGATCGCCTAGCGAGGCTATGGCATCAGTGGAGAAGGCTTAGGCCGAAGCACCACCTAGGGCGATACGCGAGGTGGACAGGCTCGCTAGGAACTCTGAAAACGGCTGGCCAACGCAGGAGGCGGGTGCTGGAAGGACACCCTGGGGCGTATGAGGCTCAACCAGGGCCCACCGGCTTCCTTACCCTGCCAGGAGAGGAATGGTCACCACCTGGTTAGTGGACCTAGAAATCTGAACAAATGAGCCACAATTCAAGGAATGAGGTTAACGGCATTAACGGGCCCTCTCCGTACGGGAGGGGAATCGTGTCCGGCAGGAGTGGACAAGACGAGGCCACTCAGGTCGTAAACCAGCGAAACCCTCGCCGAACACAAACAGGAACAAGGGCTCGAAGAGAGCATCTATTCGAATGTAGAGAGGAGACTTTCATTGGTACGTGGAATGTGAGAACCCTGTACGCTGCAGGTCAGCTGGATGTACTGATGCACCAGCTCAAGAGAATCAGATGGAGCGTTCTTGGATTGTCAGAGGTGAGATGGACCAGGATCGGAGAGATGGACGGGGCGGGTGCAAGATAATCTACTCCGGTAGACAGGACGACATACACCGTGAGGGAGTCGCACTGGTCCTGGGGAAGAAGGCGGCAGGAGCTTTGATCGGATACCACGCGGTGGGACCACGAATACTGAGAGCAAGATTCAGAACATCATGCGGAAAAGCCACGATCGTTCAGGTCTATGCACCAACGGCGGACTCAACAGCAGAGGAGACTGACGAGTTCTATGGAGCTCTTCAGGGCACAATACAGGACTCGGCCAGCCAGGACCTGCTGGTGGTGATGGGCGACTTCAACGCTAAGGTTGGAGACGATTACAAGACTTGGAGAGGAGCGCTCGGAAAGTTCGGTTACGGACAGGAGAACGAAAGAGGGGAGAGATTACTGAACTTCTGCCTGAACAACAATCTGATGGTCATGAACACAGCATTCTATCAGAGGAAGGCAAAGAACTTTGAGGACCTGTACAATAAGGGAAACCCGGTGGATCCAACTGTGCTGCAGGATTTACCGGCCAGTAACAGTTACGAGCCCTTGGGAGACATCCTCCGGGAGGAAATTGAGGCGGCCATATCGAACTTAAAGGGGAAAAAGGCACCAGAAGAGGATAACATTACGACTGAGATGATTCAGGCGGGAGAAGAGTGCTCAACAGAGATGTGCAGCAAAATCTACAAAGAAAAGCAATGCCCGACAGATTGGGGAAAGGCTATAATTGTTCCATTACATAAAAACAGCGACAGGACGGAATGTGGTAACCACCGGGGAATCAGCCTTCTAAGCGCTCCAAGTAAGGTCCTTACCAGGGTACTGCAACAGCGCCTGAAGAGGTACATCGAGGAAGCCATGGTTGAGGAGCAGGCGGGCTTCAGGATGGGCAGAGGTATGATGGACCAGATCTTCGTCATCCGACAGCTGGCGGAAAAATACTTCACCATGAACCGCACCCTATACAACAATTTCATAGACTTCAGACAGGCTTTTGATAGTGTGTGGCAGCAGGGACTATGGCAGGTGCTGAGGCACTATGGGGTGCCCGAAGAGCTAGTGGTACTGCTGGAGGACCTTTATAGTAAGTCACAGAGCGCAGTGAGAGTAGACGGTGAACTAACAGAGTGGTTTAAAGTCGCGGTGGGAGTAAAGCAAGGCTGCGGCCTATCCCCTGACCTGTTCAATTTGCTACTGGAGGCGATGATGAGATTGGCAACGAGGGCAAACACCGAGGGTATCATAATGTACGGAAGGACACTCAATAACCTGCGCTTCGCAGACGACATCAACCTACTTGCGGACACACCGGAGGGGCTACAGGAACTGAAGGACAGGGTCAGCGACAGCAGCAAAAGATTTTGACTCAGAATAAACGTGCCAAAGACCAAGACAATGGTGATGGGCAAACAGCACGAGAGATTGGGCGTGAAGCTGGATGGCGAGGAACTGGAGCACGTCACAGACTTTGTATACTTGGGAGGACTAATGACGGAGGAAGGCAGCTGCACAGGTGACATAAGGCGCAGGATCGGCCTGGCGTCTGCAATGTTTGGCCGACTGGGCAAGATCTGGCGAGCGAAAAACATATCACGAGGGACGAAGGTCCAATTGTATGAGGCCTTCACCATACCGGTGCTGTTGTACGGTTCAGAGTGCTGGTGTATGCGGAGAGAGGATGAAAACAGAATACTGGTGGCGGAAATGAACTGGCTCAGGAGAATTATGGGCAAGACAAGAAGAGACAGGATCCGCAATGAGACGATACGCAAAGATCTGGGGCAAGGAGAAGACATGGTGGAAAGGATAAGGAGGAAAAGATTAACGTGGTTCGGCCACGTGATGAGGATGGGGAGCGACAGACTACAGGCGAGGGCACTATACCATCATGTGGAGGGAACAAGGAGCCGAGGGAGACAGATAAAGACATGGATGGACAACATAAGGGAAGACCTGCGGCCACGGGGTGTGGACATTACAGCAGCCGTGAGGCTAACGAAGGACAGAGCAGCGTGGAGGCATTTTGTTCAGGCCTCATCGTCGGCTATAGCCTGACGGACGAGAGAAAAGAAAAAGAAGAAAGAAGATCTGGAACAGCCTACCACCAACACTTGTAACCCACCAGCAGTCAATCAATGGAGTAAGGATAAGACAGAAAAATTCATTGAGACTAAACTAAGTGAGTTCAGGCTTCAAACTAAAATGCCCATGAGTCATTCCATGGCAATTCAACCAACTCAATTTCTCTAGGCATTCTAAAAGAATAGAAATCAAGCAGAATATCAGAATAGGTAAACTGGGAAATAAAAACTGTCATTTGTACAAGATTTCTAATGCTATGTAATGTAATATTCTGATCAATATAGTTAAAGGGTATAATTTGACTAAAAGGTTTAGAAATATCTAGAAATTCTAGACACAGGCAAATCAACAGCAAAATGCTATCAAGAACAAGTAAAGGAGGTGTATGTTAATAATAAAATTCCACATACCAAGCACAAGATGTTCCTATCAATTCTTTCCTATCAAAGCTTTTAAATATAATATTTAATCCAGTCTAATAGCTTCTATATGCACTAGGCATATGTCAATGCTTCAAATAAAGCAAAGTAAATGTTCACGATGTAATTCTAGATTCAGGGACTGCTCTATGTTGAGCTTTGGCTTTGGGCATTGGCCGCCACACCGCTGCAGTGACATCAATGACAGACGGATGTTGCGGGTGTGGCTTCGGTACGACTACTGATTTACCTACCAACTCCGATTCGTATGATATTATAATTGATGATAGGTTTCAACATGACTATTCCAACGTGCCTATTCCCATCTTCTGCTTACTATCCTGCGATTTTATACGAATTTTTAAAGTTCGCCATTTCATGCGTAAATATCGACATCTGCCATTCGGAATCCGGGAGTATTGATCACAAGCCGGAGGTAGCGCGCAACAATGCCCAGAGTGTACATCGCCAACAAGAGGTAACATGCAACATACAATGTATAGCGTTTAGTTTGGGTATTATGCTGCAAGATATAATTTAACCCTTTACCCGTTTATTAAAAATTTTCAGGTTCCGCCCACAGCGTTTATTTAATTTTGCATAAACATGATGTTTTCAGATGTAAACATTGCTGACGGTTTTAACTGAAAAAAAATAAAATGCAAAAATGTTTTATTGTTATTATTTGTTTATGACATTTGTCTCTGGTCACAATGCATAAGAAATGTACCTGAAAATAAGTATAAGAATTTTTTCTTTGTGTGATACACCTCAACCCATGGAACTACGCAAAGTGAAACATCACAATCAGGTTCTGACTCTTGAGTGTCTTCCTCTGCCTCCGAAAAACAAATATTGGATAAATCATACAAATCCTCTAGTTACGATAAGTTCGATTCATCAAATGAATCTTCAGTTAAAACCTGCTCTAGAATGAGGTTGACATCATGCGTGCGAAAGTTATGTTTCATAGAAGAATTTGACGTTTTTAGGATATGTTTACAGAGAACCGAAACTATATTTTGCAACTGAAAATACCAATACTAAAAATAGAATGACGCCATTTGTTTCCATAGACGATCTAAATAATAGAGCAATCCAATAGTAATAATAAAAGCGAGATATTTTGGGGTTAACTGTAGCAGTAAGGTTAGGACTATGATCCGCGAGTTATCTCGGGGTAAACGCTGTGGACTCGATTACCGCCGGCGAGTATACTCGGGGCAAACGGGTAATGGGTTAAAGACGGCCCAATTTGAGAGTTAAGAAAGTTACGAAATTCGCCCCCAAATGAAAAGAATTATTGAACCGAATCGTTACACCAGACGAATGGGCCACTGAAATGCACATACAAGTCAAGTTATGCATGCACTGACTTCATCCTGAAATAACAACACATTTAAATGTAAAACCAGTTATGCATGCACTGCTCCCATTTATAAATGTTATACACTGTTACAAATTCAACACAGTATCATAAATTCTAGTTCCTGCATTTGCACTGTTTGATTTCAATGGCCTTCATATTACTCATGCTTTCAATAAATTGTAACGTGCTCCCATTTATCACATGATATTATAATCGACGTTAAACTTCATACTGACCTCGTCGAGTAAATCGTGCGTCTTGTAAGTCTCGCTTTCCACACCAGTAAACAATATCTCACCAGTACAATTAGCACAGGCAAAAGAAGGAATTACACGCATTACCTATCTTATATAGGCCTGTAAGCGCAGGAAACGCGCTTTAGTCCAATGGTGTCTTACAGGTATCTTATAGCGCTATACGCCAGTTATGTTAGCGTCAATGCTAGGTACAACATAATGCTATGTATGTATGTACATTGCACACACAACATAATGCTATGTATGTATGTACATTGCACATGCACATAACTTTGGCGCAGAAGAACCAAAACTGATTGCATTATGAAACTTAAATATGAAACTTAATTGTTAATTAATTATGAAACTTAATTGTTAAAATATTTATGTATATGCCTATGAATTTCTTTATAAAAAATACTCTCTATAAAAAATACTCAATACAAAACCCATGACGTAACTGGCTCAATGCCGTATCTAGTGCTACTACGTCTATGGTTGCGCGCTACCTCCGGCTTGCGATCAATACTCCCGGATTCCGAATGGCAGATGTCGATATTTACGCATGAAGTGGCGAACTTTAAAAATTCGTATAAAATTGCAGGATAGTAAGCAGAAGATGGGAATAGGCGCGTTGGAATAGTCATGTTGAAACCTATCATCAGTTATAATATCATACGAATCGAAGTTGGTAGGTAAATCAGTAGTCGTACCGTGGCTTCTGTTATAGTGTGATATCGTAAATGTAAATTTTAAATTGCTAAAGATCTCAGTTTCCGCTAAAATTAACATCCTTGAGATAAACAATATCTGCAAAAATGAACTGTGATTACATATTTACAAAGCACGAATGTTTTGGAAAGACTTTTGCACTGTCATTCATAAATATCTTACGTCATATTTCTGAATGTTTTCCATGCTAATCGGTATATTAATGCTTATGGTGTGAAACACAAACTGTAAAGAACTTTACACATGCTAATTAGTTCACTATTTTTCGAGGAAAAACATTTCACTTAACAGACCTGATATGTCACGTTTATTAACTTTCCTTACTTCCTTTGCTAAAACTTTCCACTTTACTTACTTATTTCACAGCAAGCATTAGAATCCATGTTTATCTTCCTGACTGAAGCCACGCCTTTCAGTGACGTCACAGAAGCCATGCCTATAGCGAAGAACCGCCCTAACGCCCAACATCGCCCAAAATACAGCGGTCCCCGATACTACAATTAAGCCACGTTCATAATCCGTTGGAGAACCCGGGTTGAAATCCGATAGCTCAAGGAAGATGTTATTCCTAATTCCTAATACAGATCTGTTATGTTTAATAACTACTTATTGTTGTTTATAATGTTCTTGCACGTATTTTCTAGTATTTACGTCTGTCTACAAACTTACTCGTTTGGTGACACATCGCCTGCTGTTAGATTGCTTCCTGCTGGGGGCAACGAAAGCCCCGCACCTTTCTTTTTGTACATTTGTATCTCGCGACTCAGTCACCACTCGGGAAAGAACGATAGCTAACAGAATCCAGTATTCGTATGAAACTGTCAAATAAACGACCAACGAGTCGGCTTAACTCGACCTTTAAGTGAGATCCAAGATTTTAGTGGAAAATAATTTGAGTTCGTCTTATAATCTACGACAATATTCATCTTCTCACAACGCCTACTCTTCCACATAATACCCACAAAGCTTAGATGCACTTCCGGTTGACGATAAATAGGACATATTACTGGGGCACGAACTTTGCATGAAACTTCCGGCACCTAATCGTAAACTCGAGATTTCTACAGCGCAAAACGAAAGTCAACTAGTGAGGACCAGTTTATTTACCGGCAGCGTCCGGCGTTCAGTCAAAACAAACTCATTTGCCTCTGAATTCCTCTCCCTGTTTTCTTCAACTAATTTGATTCAGCATGTCAAATTCCCCACCCATGTTCACAATCACACCACAATCTCTCCTTAACTGGCCTATTTAGCTACATCGATAAGTGCGTATGCCAAGGAGAATCTGTGCGTGAGGATCCCAGGTTCGCGTCCCGGTCGAAGCTTATTTCAGAGATTTTATTTAAATCTCGAGCTAGTACGGTCCGTGCATGGGGACCTTAAATGGCGTGGCGCCCATTCAAACGGAATCTCACCCGATAAATTCATTGCAAAATGAGCATGGTCGAGGCCATACGGTCGCTATATAAAGCCTATAGATTTTATTTCTCCAAACCCACCAATTATCCACCTGCTGATGCGTCCTTTCGCTATCTGTATTTCAACCCACATCAGAGACTGAAATACTACCTCTGTTAAACTTTCTTCCTAACAAACATTGTGAACTTTGCATCTGTCCTCACCCCAATCATTACCGAAATAGATATCTTTCCTTATCTACGGGTAATTTCCCACTCCTTTTCAAACACTTTCTTGTTACCTTAATGTTTGAAGTAGCTGGTCCAGCTGAGTGGAACTCTTTACCTGAATCTATTCGAAGATGCTCTTCAATAGATAGGCCTACTTTTAAATTAAAACTTAAGACTCATTTATTCACTCAGTACTATAACTAATTATTATGTTGTAACGCGTCCTTTGAGTAAGACATTGTTTTATTAAGGCGCGTTATAAATATAGGCCTAAGTTGTATTGTATTGTATTGTACCTAACTTACCCCTCTTCTCAAGAAATCATCACTTGACAAAGAAAAACTTTCGAACTACCGATCTGTTTCTAACCTGACTGTCATCTCCAAATTAACTTAACGGATTGCACTCTCTCGGATCAATGACTATTTAGCTTCCAACTCACTCCTTAACCCACACCAGTCTGGTTTTACTAAACGCCTCTCAACTGAAACTCTGCTGACATCTCTCTATGTACAACAAGCTTGTTTCTGCCATCTCTCATCAACAGGTTTCTTGCCTCTGCCTCCTTGATATCTCAGCAGCCTTACACACCATTGGTCACAATATCTTACTCCAACGACTTTCAACCTTGTTTGGTTTTGCTGACACTGCTCTCAACTGGATACAGTCTTATCTCTCCTCCCGCTCTTTCTCCGTTAAAATTTCACCTCTTGCAGTTTCTGCGCTGGTCTTTCGCTCAAGACTGAAAACATTACTTTTTCAAAAATCTTATCCTGATTCTTCCTCTTATCTCTCTTCTCGCTTCAATTTCAAGCACCATCCACCATAGGCTCTGACTGTCTGCCTGCCTGACTCCTGAACCTGGGAACCTGGAACCGAACCCTTTTGCCTATCGATTTTGTTTTGAGTGTGAATAAGCTGATTGCCGCGACTTAGCTTTCGTGGGGCACTGTAGAAATCTCGGGATTACGATAATGCACAGGGCATCAACCGATGGCGCACCAAAGTCAAACCGCAATCAGGTCAGTATCCAGGTCAGTTCAAAAGACAGACAGCAGCCTAAGATGGATAAGCAATTTGAAAAATGCAAGTTTTGAGTTGAGAACGAAATGACAGAAGCGACTGAGCAGAACGAGCAGACACAAGAAGGGAGCTCCAAAATTTAGGTGCAGCAACCGAAAAAGCCCGTTTACCCAGACAATTTCTAGTCCATTGTAAGGCCAAAAAAGATAATAAGATGCCATTGCAAAAATAATGGTAGGGGTTAAGTCTTGGAAATAGGGATTGATTTGAAGTATTGTGAGTTTTTGAAGTTTTGTAAACTGTAAGTCCCAAGTTGAAACAAAACCTTTGCTGAACAGGAAGGCAATGCAGGAAGGAAGAGTCAGATTCGATTTCATGTCAAGATCCAAGTAAACCCTAGGTGCCAAATTTAGCTTTCTTGGCCTCAGCATCGTGGCTTCTTACCTCGGCTTCGTGGTTATCACCTCGGCCCCATTTTGGAGTTGTAGTCTTGTTCTGGTGTTTAATTGTAATTTGCTTATTAACCCTCTCGATGCAGCACGCTGCAGCCTGTGCATGTACAAGCATTGCAGGAAAGTGTGGCTTCCCTCCTTGAAGCGTAAGGGACTCGATCCAGACGACATGGTCTACGTGTAAGGGTTTGGCCGTAGGCGCATCAACCCCACGAGTTAAAACAGGCCATGCCTACGGCATCGCAAGCGTATGGCTGAAGTAGGCACGATGAACAGGAACAATCTGAAGTAGACTGTCGAGATGGAGAGGTTGGCTGTACCTGCTGACCCTGTAACTGTACCCTATTGTCGTATTTTTATAATAAACCGTTCTAATCGTTACATAGCGTAAACGTTATTGAAAAATGTTGCTTCTTAAATAACACTGTATAAAGATTCTAACAATTTGCTCCTGGTCATTCAGTCAGGTTTTAGGAAAACTATTGCGCGAGTCCCTTTGGTTTGTCTGCTTGTGGACATATTATGTGGAAGTTTGAATGGCTTAAATCCTTAAAGCTGAGGACTCACTTGTTAAAGTCATGTATATTCGTTACACGCTGCTCGTGACTTGGCTGTTGTTTTTGATTCTGCCATGTCTAACAAACTAAGTAAATGATATTCGTAAGTCGGCATACATGTAAATTCGTGACACAAGCAGAATTAGGAGCTATGTCCCCATGTCTTCTAGAATATCTTTAGCAAACGCATTGGTCTCCAGTCGCCTTGATTACTGTAACTCGCTTCTTGTTGCTATCACAAAGTCAAAACATGCAGAAACTCCAAAGAGTTCAGAACTCCTTGGCCTGAGCCATAACAAATACTTCAAAATATGATCATATAACTCCTGTGCTTAAATCTTCGCACTGGCTTTCTGTTCAGCAAAGTATTTGTTTCAAATTGGGACTTACAGTTTATAAAACATTGAACTACGCTCAACCACAATACTTAAAATCAGTCCTTTTCCCCAGACTTACCATTATTCTGTAAGGTCATCTGATTGTCTTTCTCTGGTCATACCTTGAACTAGAACTGTTCTCGGTAAAAGGGCCTTTTTCAGTTTGCTGGACCCTTCCTTTGTCCGTTTGTTCTGCTCAGTCGCTTCTGTCATTTCTATTTCAAATTGCTTATCCACCACAGGCTGCCTCTCTGTCTTGTGTATAGACCTTCAGGATAGTGACCTAATTGCGGCTTGGTTTTGGAGTGCCATCGGTTCATATTTTATGCGTTAGATACCGGCGCATTAGAAGTTACTAATTAATAATAATAATAATAATTATCATCATCATCATCATCATCATCATCATCATCATTTTCTGCTAGTAGTTTACTACACTGCACATTTTGACCTTTGGAACAAGACAGCGACGATAATCGTAATCGTAACCTCGAGATTTCTACAGCGCCCAACCAAAGCCAAGTCGCAGGAACCAGCTTATTCAAAGGCGCTCAGTCAAGACAAAATTGATAGGCAAAAGGCTTCAGTTCCAATGATGATGAGGATATTAATACTTCATTTTCTCTTACACATTTTAATTCTGAGGCAATTTACTTGGCATAGCAACATTAACAACCTATGACAATGACGACGGCAATGTTGCTGACTAGGATGATGACTTGATATTTCGTTGATGATGATGACAATTAAAAATGTTAATTTTTAACTGAATAAAGTTTGTTCTTTGAACTTCTGTAGCTAATGAAGAGCCAACGCTTGGCCGCAAATCACTCAATTCTATTTGGCCTATCCACTAAACGTTTCCTTGGTGAGAATTTTTCATGCCCGAACAGCGTTGGGCTATCGGGCTTTATCGGTAGCTGGTGGAAAGACTTGGAATTCACTGCCCAGTTCAGTTCGTTCTGCCAATTCTTTTGATTCATTCAGGTCTAAAGTTAAGATATCTCTTCTAACTTGCTTACCCACCATAGCATGGCTTCTGGTTTATCTGATTTATCGGCATACAACCTGGCTTCTTCAAAGGTTTATGATTTTTTACTGTGATTTTGACTTGTAGCCTTCATCGACTAATGCCTTGGGCATTATATAACAGCGCTACAAAAGTCTTTAAATTAGTTATGCCATACCGAGGTTAAAAACAATTAAGACTGTATAGCATAATGACCTCGGGAGCATGCAAACGTTAATGTTACATTGGATTTTGTAGCGCTGTTTTAGGATTGGTTTATCAAGCGTTTGCACGGTTATATGGAAGTTTTGTACGTTGAAAACACGGTTATAATTATGCGGCATATAATAATAATATTAATAATGCTTCGTGAAGGTTTTGTCTCTATTTTTAATTTGGCCCTCACAGACCATCAATTGCTTCAGGCCTCCCTCCCCATTAAAGCTGGAGGTTTAGGCCTACGCTGGGTGTCTTCGTTTGCGCTACCCGCCTTCTTGGCATCCGCTGCAAGCACGCAAACGTTGCAAACTGCCATTCTTCACAAAGGCCAAATATCACCAGATTTTCATCTCAACACTATGGTGGAACATTGGTGTGCACTCACCATGACTCCACAACCTAGTGCTCATCTCTGGCAGAAACAATCCCAGTGGGATAAACCTCTATACGAAATATCGAAAACTACACTTATTACCAATAATAACGACGCGTACCACCAGGCACGTCTAAAGGCGGTGTCATCGCCTCATGCCGGGGATTGGCTATTTGCCCTCCCCATTAACTCAATCGGTCTTCGCCTGGATGACGAAGCCGTACGTATAGCCGTAGGTCTCCGTCTCGGAGCTATCCTATGTCAACCACATAATTGCACATGTGGAGCTCTGGTGACTGCTGAGGGGTCGCATGGTCTCTCTTGCCGTTTGGGACCCGGCAGAATGGCACGTCACGCTTGTCTCAATGACCTTATTCACAGAAGTCTGACGCGAGCGGGCTTCCCATCAGTGAAAGAACCTACGGGTCTTTCTAGAACAGACGGCAAGAGACCGGATGGCCTTACCCTGATTCCTTGGAGTTCGGGGCGCACCCTCCTATGGTATGTCACCGTGATTGACACGCTTGCGCATTCTTACTTACAGGCAACCTCTGTTACAGCAGGAGGCGCAGCTGAACTGGCGGCCGATAGAAAAACTTTGAAATATGGTCATCTCACTAATGCATACCACTTTGTCCCTCTGGCCTTCGAAACTTTAGGCCCTATCAATGGTTTGGGTATGACCTTTCTCACAGACTTGGGGCGTATATTGTCCCTCATATCCGGAGATGGTAGAGAAACAGGTTACCTTTTTCAACGCTTATCTATAACATTACAGCGTTTCAATGCAGTCGCCTTCCACGGTACATTTGTGGTGCCGAATCCAGACGAGGATTAGCCGTTCCAGAGTCCCTCTCTCTCTTTTTCTCCTGAAATTTTTGAACAACCAAAGGATTATACTTACCTTGGTATAAAAAAAATAAAAAAAAAAAATAATAATAATAATAATAATAATAATAGATCATGAGATTCGGAGGTGCAGCTAGTCGACCTGTTTCCAGTGTGCCAGTCTGGACGCCACAGCAGCTCTAGTTGTTCCAGCAACAATAGATTTGTTTCATAATTGAAGTGACGTAACATAATAATAACAGACTTAATGAATTGTAAAGAAATAGGCCCAGAATTGTCTTCGAGTCTAGCAGCATTAATTAAACTTTTGTTAGCAGGCTCCTCCTGTCCAGCGGACATTCAACCTATACTTTTTGGTGGCAACCTGTTCGCGTTAAGTAAAAAATCGAGTGGTTTGCGTACAATTGTAATTGGCTACTATTGGCGTAGGCTGGCCTCCAAGTGCGCAAACAAGTTTGCCCTATCTAGGACTTCAGCATTCTTTGGTAGTAAACAGGTAGGAGTGGGAACCCCCGGAGGTGGGGAGGCGGCAGTGCACTCGGTTAGGGGCTTTTTTAGAAGACATGCCGGATGGCTCGATACTGGTTAAACTTGACTTTGCTAACGCATTTAATAGCTTGTACAGAGATCACATGCTGAACTCGTTAGCAGACATCCTTCCGGAGTTACTACCGTTTGTCAATCTAGCCTACGGTTCTGGCACGGAACTTAAATTCAGACATTTCTCCATTTCTTCTAAAGTAGGTCCACAGCAGGGGGACCCTTTGGGCCCACTCTTGTTTTGTCTCCCATTACAACAGATCGTGGAACAGTTATCTTCGGACCTGGTGATAGGATACTTAGACGACTTATCCCTGGGGGCGATGCACCCACAGTGGCAGCTGACGAAAGTTTCATAGAACAGGCATGTGATTCCTTAGGCCTTCGGCTTAATCATACAAAATGCGAAATTATTTCACATTCACCGTTTGCGAATAGCCATGCTTCTTTGAGTAGCTTCACTCAAACCAAACCGGAGAGCCCTGTCCTGTTAGGAGCGCCACTATGTACTGCAGAGGCTCTTTCTGCCTGCTTAGAGTCCCGTTGTGCTGAACTCTCGCTGGCAATTTCCAGATTGTTGACCATAGCTAAACATGATGCCTTAGTGCTCCTCAGGACCACGTTTAGTTCACCCAAGTTATTGCACACTTTGAGATGTTGCCCGTGTGTGGGTCACCCGTTACTGGAGAGGTATGATCTGCTACTTCGTGAAGGTTTTGTCTCTATCTTTAATTTGGCCCTCACAGACCATCAATGGCTTCAGGCCTCCCTCCCCATAAAAGCTGGAGGTTTAGGCCTACGCTGGGTGTCTTCGCTTGCGCTACCCGCCTTCTTGGCATCCGCTGCAGGCACCCAAACGTTGCAAACTGCCATTCTTCACAAAGGCCAAATATCACCAGATTTTCATCTTAACACTATGGTGGAACATTGGTGTGCACTCACCATGACTCCACAACCTAATACTCACCTCTGGCATAGACAATCCCAGTGGGATAAACCTTTATACGAGATATCAAAAACTACACTTATTACTAATAACGACGCGTATCACCAGGCACGTCTAAAGGCGGTGTCATCGCCTCATGCTGGGGACTGGCTATTTGCCCTCCCCATTAACTCAATCGGTCTTCGCCTGGATGACGAAGCCGTACGTATAGCCGTTGGCCTCCGTCTCGGAGCTATCCTGTGTCAACCACATAATTGCACATGTGGAGCTCTGGTGACCGCTGAGGGGTCGCATGGTCTCTCTTGCCGTTTGGGACCCGGCAGAATGGCACGTCACGCTTGTCTCAATGACCTTATTCACAGAAGTCTGACGCGAGCGGGCTTCCCATCAGTGAAAGAACCTACGGGTCTCTCCAGAACAGACGGCAAGAGACCGGATGGCCTTACCCTGATTCCTTGGAGTTCGGGGCGCACCCTCCTATGGGATGTCACCGTGATTGACACGCTTGCACATTCTTACTTACAGGCAACCTCTGTTACAGCAGGAGGCGCAGCTGAACTGGCGGCCGATAGAAAAACTTTGAAATATGATCATTTGACCCATGCATACCACTTTGTTCCTCTGGCCTTTGAGACTTTAGGCCCTATCAATGGTTTGAGTATGACCTTTCTCACAGACTTGGGAAGTATATTGTCCCTCATATCCGGAGATGGTAGAGAAACAGGTTACCTCTTTCAACGCCTGTCTATAACATTACAGCGTTTCAATGCAGTCGCCTTCCACGGTACATTTATGATGCCGAATCCAGACGAGGGTTAGCCGTTCCAGAATCCCTCTCTCTCCTTTTCTCCGGAAATTTTTGAACAACCAAAGGATTTTATTCACCATACTACTACTACTACTACTACTACTACTACTACTACTACTACTACTACTAATAATAATAATACAAATACAACAATAATAATAATTATTATTATTATTATTTTCTGCATAGTAGGCCTAATTGTATATAAGCCGTTTTTATGTATAATAATAATAATAATAATAATTATAATAATTATTATTATTGTAACAACAACAAAACAACAACAATAATAATAAATAATAATAATAATAAATAATAATAAAAGGCAGTTGACCCATGAGAACATCATGGGCTGATATGCAAAATGGCAAGTGGTCGCTCCAACAGACACTACGCCATGAACGACATCACCTGGAGAGCACCTCAAAAGGCAGACATCCCTAGCTCTAAGGAGCCATCTGGGCTTCTTCGTAATGATGGAAAATGACCGGACGGACAACGTTGGTACCGTGGTTGTCTGGCAAATATCTTGCTTGGGATGTAACAAATGTCCACACATGTGCGCCGTCATACATCAATCTGACATCAACGTCACCAGGAGGCGCAGCTGAACAAGGTGCAGTTCGAAAATGCGCAAAGAACTCAGGTCTCCCTCCATCACTATTTTGCACCAGTTGCATTTGAGACATTGAGGCCAATTAACCTGACAGGTCTTGAATTTATAACTGAATTGGGTAGCCGATTGACTGCTGTTTCTGGTGATCCATGTGAGACAACCCATCTCTTGCAGCGCCTCTCAATTTGCACACAGCGCTATAATGCCGTAGCTTTCAGGGGTACGTTTGGAGACCTCAAGATTAATTCGATAGCGATTTTAAATAATAATAATAATAATAATAATAATCATAATGTAGCGGTATAGCCTCGGGAGTGTATCGTCTCCCCTACGCCGGGCTCCGGACGTGTCTCGTCTCCCCTCCGCCGAGCTCCGGGCGTGTATAGCCTCTCCGTCTGAGCTCCGGGCGTGTATCGCCTCTCCTCCGCCAAGCTCCGGGCGTGTCTCGTCTCCCCTCCGCCGAGCTCCGGGCGTGTATAGCCTCTCCGCCGAGCTTCGGGCGTGTATCGCCTTCCCTCCGCCGAGCTCCGGGCGTGTCTCGTTTCCCCTCCGCCGAGCTCCGGGCGTGTCTCGTCTCCCCTCCGCTGAGTTCCGGGCGTGTATCACCTCTCCTCCGCCGAGCTCCGGGCGTGTCTCATCTCTCCTCCGCCTGAGCTCCGGGCGTGTCTCGTCTCCCCTCCGCCGAGCTCCGGATATGTCTCACTTCTCCCCGCAGTACCGCAGGGCTATATAAGACACATGAAACACAGATAGACAAGAGAGGACACTCGGGGTAGTATGCGCGCGTGTATGAGAGTGCCTTTGTGCAACTAGAGTTTTAGTTAAGTGAGTTCACAGTGTTTCGATAAGGTGTTGGATGATAATAAAAGCGGTTGTTAAATCGATCTGTCGACTTGTTCAGTCTCTTGAGGACCTCAAGAGCCTTATCTCGCGGACTAGCAGTAGATAGGCGCTGGTAGTGGGTCATCCTGGTAAAGCTTCGAACAGACCAACGCCTCGGCCACCCAATAGTCAGACGCGGGTGCGGTACCCCAGTAAAACTACAGCTGGTACCATCAGTAGGGTACCAGTCAACTGTAAGTCGTGACCGACCGAATTCGGACGCAGACAACACTATCGTATATACACTGTTGGATGTTGCGGACGTGTCGCCCGATCAGCTGAGTAGTTCGACGCCCGGTGTACGGGGAGCGACAACGGAGGTGTCCAGACTCGATCGTAGCCAGTTCCTGGAGAGTATGGACTTTGATAGTTCACGACCGGTGTTGGCGAGCGGCGGCGAACGAAGAACGATGCAAGGCGGGAGCGAAACGGCCCCGATTCTACCGCTGTCGGGAAACGCCATCTACCGGAAGACACCGATGAAAACAGGGAAGTTCGACGGAACGGGGTCTTTGGAATCATTCCTGACACAATTCGAGGTATGTGCCAGATATAATAGTTGGACTGACTCCGAGAAGGTCGACTTTCAACGTTGTGCTCTCGATAAGGCCGCTACACAGTTATTGTGGGACTTCGGAGCTCGGCAAGACGTTACGTACGAGGAGCTGACGCGGTGGCAGCGACAACGATACGGGACCGAAGGACAAGCGGAGACCTTCCGGGCGCAACTGTACTACCGACGTCAACGGGCTGATGAGAATCTGGGCGATCTCCCGCACGACATTCGGAGGTAGGTACGCCCGTCAGAACGCTAGGGTGTCTTCCGGTAGATGGCTTGCTTATCCGGTGCCTTCCAACGAGACGACGGAGATTATCGCCCGAGACGCCTTTCTCGAAGCTATCCGGGACCGGGAACTGTCGTTGAAAGTTCGGGAAAGGGAACCAAGGACGCTGGAAGAAGCGTACCGAATGGCGCTGCCACTGGAGGCGTACCAACGGATGGCAGACGCTGAAGAAAGACGGGGACCATCGAACCGTGTAGGAGGGATCCAAGAAGCCGAACCAAATGGGCCCCTACAGAATCAACTGGATGAATTCTTCAAGGCATAACGAGAAGCGCAACAGCGATGGCAGCAGGACATGGAACGAAAGATCGACCGACAACTAGAGGCGCTCCAAATCAACCCCAGAACCGATGGGGAGGCAGACCGATTCAATGACCGGACAAGGTTGCAGCCGGGAAACCAAGGGCGGGATGTGGTCTGCTACAATTGCGGAGTGAGAGGCCACATCACCCGCCGATGCCGCCAGCCCAGACGATCCCGTGCTCGTACGGAAGAGGCGACCCCGAATGGTCCGGAGGAACAGTCGTCGGAAGAAGTCGCCGCCGTCAACCATACCACTCGATTGAGGTCATCGAATGATGCCAGCTGTAACGCAATCTACCTGCCTGGCCTGATAAACGGACGGTCGCAGATGTGCCTGGTCGATACTGGATCGGAGGTAAGCCTCGTGCCATTTTCTGTTGTTCAGGGCCTCGTACTGCGTCCTAGCAGACGGGTTCTGCTCGCAGCCAACGGAACGGAGATCCATGTCGTGGGAGAGATATGCGTTCCTATTAAGATCCGGCCCGGGTTCCAGATTGATACCACCTTCCTGGTTTCTGATCAGATTCTAGAGTCCATGTTAGGCATGGATTGGTTGCGACGACACCGTTGCCGGTTGGGTTTTGGCATAGGAGAGTTGTTTGTTGGCCGTCGGCGATTTCACTTGTAAAGGGGAATGGTTCTGAGTGGTGCCGACGAGTAATCGTCCTTAAGAAGGAGATAACAGAGGCTCCTTGGGATGAGGAAGACGGTTCCATGGACGCCGTTGCGAGGAATATAACAGAGACTCCTCGAGAAGTTGAAGATGGTTCCACAGATGTCGTTCCAAAGGCCAGGAAACGACGCCGCCGACATCTCCGGAAGAATCATGGACCAAGCGTCCGGAGGGAGCCAGCGAACGACGCCGTCGACTCGCCGGATGGAGATAATGTTTCGGTCAGTAAGTCAACGGCGGACACTTCTGCCGCCGCCACTGCTCCGCTGGAAGGTGAAGGTCCCTTCAATGATCTGGCCGCTGTGGACGCCTCCATCGTCGACGCCATCCTAGCCAACCTGCTGGAAGGAGCGGACGCCTTCGCCGCCGACGCTTCCACTTTCGACGCCGTCCTTTCCGACCCCGAGTCCTACGCCTCCCTGAACACTCCTGTCGTGACTGCCGTGGACGATGATGGCATGGCAGGCGCTTCTGCGGACGAGGGTCGAGTCCTGCCGCTGCCCTCGTGTGCCGTCTACCCGGAATCGGTCTGCCTAACCGCTCGTGCGAACGAACCGGGCCTTCATTCCGCTCGGATGCCTTTCCGGTTTCGGAGGACGATCTGATGACGATTTCGGGGTACGCCCGTCAGAACGCTCTCGAGCTCGACTGGGCTCGGCTGGTTCACTGCCCTGAGTGGGTCATACGGGGCATTTGCCGAGGACATCGTTCAGTCGGTCCTCGGAGTCGGCGGGAGTTCGCCCTTTTGGAAGAGAACTCGATGAAGCTCTGGACGTTTGTGTTAGACTAGCGGCGTGCGTCAAGATGGGTGAGGATGAACTATTTTCTTTGATCATGGTGACCGCTCGATGCAGATGTCCTGTTTTGATGAAACTGTGTTTGATAATTTTACCATTCTGTGAGACTGTTGTAGTTCTGTTTACATGGATAATTGTGATCGCACAGTAAAGCCGTTATTTTGGGTGAACTGTTAGTATTTGTGATCGTTATGTGAAGCTGTTTTATTTTTACAGTGAAACTGTTTGTAATGTTTGAATGTTGGGTGGAACCCGTTTGCGTTATTGTGTTAAGTTGTGTAATATTGACTTTGTGTAGGGACTTTTGTGGGGAGGCGATGTTCATTGTTGTAGGTTCCGAACCGGGACGTTCGGTCTTTGTGGTGCGAGAGGAGTTGTAGCGGTATAGCCTCGGGCGTGTATCGCCTCTCCTCCGCCTGAGCTCCGGGCGTGTCTCGTCTCCCCTCTGTCGAGCTCCGGATATATCTCGCTTCTCCCCCACAGTACCGCAGGGCTATATAAGACACATAAAACACAGACAGACAAGAGAGGGCACTCGGGGTAGTATGCGCGCGTGTATGAGAGTGCCTTTGTGTAACTAGAGTTTTAGTTAAGTGAGTTCACAGTGTTTCGATAAGGTGTTGGATGATAATAAAAGCGGTTGTTAAATCGATCTGTCGACTTGTTCAGTCTCTTGAGGACCTCAAGAGCCTTATCTCGCGGACTAGCAGTAGATAGGCGCTGGTAGTGGGTCATCCTGGTAAAGCTTCGGACAGGCCAACGCCTCGGCCACCTGATAGAGTCAGACGCGGGTGCGGTACCCCAGTAAAACATCACAATAATAATAATAATAACCTGCAAAATATCACTCTCCTCCAGGGCTTCAATGAAGTTCTAAAGGACTGTCAGCTCCATTTCGGCACGCCTATGTGATGTGCCATGATGTACGAACAATCAGACGATCTATGACAGTGTTAAAGTGAATAATAATAATACTATAAAAACATTAATAATAATAGGAGTGAAATCCTAGTGAATGACTGTCCGCCAGTGGTGTGCCATATAATGTAAAGAAAAGAGGACCAAGTACAGAATAATGCCCATTTAAATAAACTGAGTGCGTGGGCTGAGATAAGTAGCAAACCAATATGCAGGGCAGGACCACAAACCCCAAGCCAGTGCTGGAGATAATGTAAAAAGGAGAATGGTCCACAATATTAAAGGCAGCAGACAAACCAAGAACAAATTACCCTCATCCAAGAAGCACATGATTATGAACAGGAAGGATGGATTTAGTTGAATGAAAGTTGCAGCACAACTTTTCAAGAATTTTAGATAAAAATTCTAAGTTAAGATGGGTCTTTAAGTCACCCGTTTCAAGAGAAGGTTTCTTTAGCAGAGGATTAGAAAACCAGATGGGAAGCAATGAGAAACTGATACTTGACATAAAGGGTTGGACCAAGGACATCAAAGCATTCTTTCAGAAAAGATGTAGGAATGGTGTAAAGGAGATAGCTTTGTTATGTGCAGAAGATGAGTCTGTGAGCCTCTTCAAGATTTACTGGGTGACAGGAGGTGAAAACTAGGTTGAAGAAATTTATCACATACCAAATAACCAACAGAAATAACCAGAAATCCTGGCACAGGACCACAGAGTATTGAGACAGGTGAAAACATGTACATTCGACACCTGTGGGGTTTCTGCCCATTGATCTTGATGATGATGACCAGAAATCCTATCAGCAAAAAGGGTAAAAATTTACTAGCTAGCTTTTGGGTAGAAGAGAACAAGGCAGAGATAAATTTAACATCTCTTGGTGTAATAACTTATTCAAAGCCACCAACAAGGATTTTGGTGATGCAGAACTTTCAGCAATTAAATTTGTTAAAGATGAAGATTTGGCAGATGAAACAAGTTTGTGCATGAGTTTACACTGTTGCTTAAACCTAGTGTGGTCTGAAGTCAAGATGACAGTGGTGCCATCAATACTGACTTCCCCGATGCCTAGTTTCAGAAATAGCAGAGTTAAACCAAGGCTGTTGTGTGCATTACACTACTCTCTTATTTCTAAAAGAAATTTGCCTGTCAAGGAGCTCAGATAAAGGAGACTGGAACTGCAGAGCCAGTTCATTAGCTGTCTGTGCTGGACCATAACAGAGATCTAAGCCTAAAAATCAATGCTTTAGTTTATTTATACCAATTTTATGCCAAAAGCAAAATCCATCAATTTTTAAACTGGAGGTGGTTTAAATGAGAAGCTAAACTTTGAGAAAACAGCAGTATGACATGTAGAACATTTAGAAAAATGTGTACATTTACATTTAGATTTATTCAATGGAAGTAACCAAATGAAGCAATTGTGAATCATAATGAGTTATTCGGACATCCAAGGCGTGACTGAACATGTTTTTGAGATGATGCAAAGTGATCCCATCTGCAAGAGAGGCATAAAGGTGGTTCCACAGGAAGCCTTTAGACATGCCATCATGGTGGACTCATAATTCTGCTCTTAGTTTTAACTGTTCATACAGTTGCTGCCATTGTAAATTCATCACAGTTTGTAGTCAATGGAGAAAGGCCAATTTTCTGCTATCACTGCTTCTTTTTTCTTAGAGTTGTAATTGGATCTGGACGAAATTCTCGATATAACAACTGAAAAGAAAATGCATTTTGTGAAAAGTTATTCTGCTGGACTCATTTCAACATCAGACTGACTCAAAGAATTCCTTTTCACACTTGTGACATAGTTCTTTTATAATTCAGTCAAGTGTGAATGACATATAACTTGCTATCGTTACTGCAGAATAATGACAGTCATAATTATGACACAGCATAGTCATAAACAGTTAATTCGCTGTCAAAGATGCATCTCATGAGACCGGTTATTCCAGCAGGAAGGTCTGACAAAGGCAAGGCTTCTGCATTGAGCCATGGAAGTATGCTTATGCGGGACAGTGGGGCAACCATGGGTAGCCAACCAGAGAGAGGCATGGCCAGGCACTGAGCCAGTTTGTCAATTCCGCTGTTCCATAGGCACTTGAAGACTGTTTTGTTTGACAGTGGCTTCCCTGCTGTGGGTTGGGAGCACCTCTGATGAGTTTATTCTTGAAGTGGCACTTTATAAATGTCAGTTACTTGGAACTCCATCAGGTAATACCAGACAATCAGGGGTAACTCAGCTCTTCACCCTTCATGGATTAATGGGGTCCGTATATGAGTAACAAAACAAATTGGGATGTTACCTCTTTTTGGATTGCTGTGACTGTCTTCATGTTTCAGGCAAATGGCCCTTCAAACTTTGGGATGAGTTTCCATAAAGTGGCATAAACAAGTGTGTTGCCTTTAATTTTGTACCTCAGTTGGCAGTGCTTACAAAGACATTAAAGTTTTTGATGGTCTTGATCCTTAACCCTCCTGGAGACCAACAAATAAAAACACAGTGATACCAGTTAGCAAGAGAGGAATGGATTACTAACCAGTTCTTTATCTGATGGAACCCTTGACAGGTAATCGAGGAGCTCGTTGTTTGGAATGCTGTTTGGTGCTCGAAGCTTCTTTGTAAACTTGTTTATGCCCCATAGCAGGACAAGATATCGAAGAGGGACACAGAACAGGACAATCGTCGCAATGATTAGTACAATGACTGCTAGCCATGATAACCAAGGCACTGCCCATTCAAAGGAACTTTCAATAACAGACATACACAAACCAAATGTGAGATCAAACAATCATTAACATTTAAATTCAGTTTACGAAGGCAGTTTAGCTAGTTGTTTCAAAGGAATCTAGATCTTTTTCAAGTGGCATAAGTTCAGAACGTGGGCCCTTGCAAGCGTTTTGAATGGGCCTCCTTTAAATTAATAAGAAAGTGTTACTTGGGAAAATATAGGCACATATTTATCAGATTATTATTAATATTAAAATTATTATTAGACCCATATTTTGCTTCTTATTCGAGATACAAATCATCCTTAAGAGTGAAATATAGGTACTACTTTACTACCACTATTACTAGTAAACACAACCCACCCTAGCCTCCTCTTCCCTCATGTCTCTGGTCTTCTGGCAACCAGACTTGGTTCTTGACATGGGATCTTTGAACAACCGCACGGATTTGATGCAGTGCTCGTGAATAAGCTGGTGCCCTGCACTTAGCTTTTAAGTAGCGCTTTAGATTTTTTGTGATTACGATTATGATTAGTACTCATAGCTTTCTTATTGAAATGTAGGCATCCTGTGCCATAACAGATAATTTATGTAGCACCTCTTAAAATTAAAAGTATCTACTCAGAAGTTATTTGTCACTTGAAATAATATGTAAACCATCTCTTAACATCAATTTGTATCAGTTCGTCAGTAGCACACAGAAGCCCTATAATGAGATGATGGGATGTCTATCGACAATGCGTATCCTACTGACATACCCTAGTTGTTGCATCCTCCACTCACAGTAAGCAGCGAGTGCATTTGAGCCTAAAAGGATGCACCTCTATAAAATCAACTTTTTACACAAATTAGTCTTGTCATCTTTTGTAGGAGCTTTAATCCTTTTAATCAGTTTGACAGGACCTCCTGATCATTCAGTTGTCTGTGCCTATGTACTTCCCATGTACTCCTAGCAGCTGAAATGCACTCACCCCTTGTCTAGTACTTCCTCGGCTTACATGTGGGACATATTCAGCGCATGATCGGAGTGGATGCGAAACCAACCCTAAGACTATCAACTGTTTGCACTATCTGTCTGCCAAAATCTGCAGATAACTGCTAGAGATAATGCCTCAATCACTGGATTATGCCTCTGACTGAAACCAACAGGGTTCATAGCTTCCAAACATAAACAGTTTCACACTCAAGAATCAGAGGTGAGAAGCCAATGTATTTTATAATCACACCAGGTAATTCAGGAACTGTTCAGCTACACTGGCC
Source organism: Norana najaformis (assembly GCA_964023275.1). NCBI lineage: Eukaryota > Metazoa > Annelida > Clitellata > Crassiclitellata > Hormogastridae > Norana > Norana najaformis. Next base: position 973,404 of record OZ029926.1, read on the forward strand.
TATGCTAGTCTTACTTTTTAATTCGTTCTCCCATTGAAGCAATCTGATCCATGACCTCTTGAACCTGCAGACATGCATCCTGAATGGCTTGCAGTTTCTCTTTAAAACTTTTCTTTTCCTCCTATAATGAAAATGAAAATAATTCATTCAATAAATGCATTTTTGGCTATTCCAGTTTGGAATACAAACTGCTTCAGATAGCACCACCATTATTGTATATGTACATAGCTCCAATACATGACAAGCATCAGTCAATGATGTTAAGCAATTGTGATGAAGGACTTGTTCAAGGTTCCTACACAGCCATCATCTTGGGGAGGAGGCTTGAACCTGAATACTACACATGACAAAGTAAATGCTCAACAAATCGGCTACTAGTCACACAATGCACTTCCCTAATGCATCAACTGACGCCCAGTGCATCACTGTACTTAAAAATGATGAAACTGATCATGAAAATGAACAATAAACAATAGACATCAGCTGATAGTTGCTCAACTTTCTGGTGCATAAAACCAACAGAAAAGTTGCAATTGGAGTTGGCCTTGTCAAAATCCGGAAATCTTACTTTAAGAGGAGCAAGTATGGATATAAGTTTATTGCTCAGAAAGTTGACAGACCAACAATGAATAGAAATGGAATAATAAGTAATAGTAACTTCTAATGTGCCAGTGTCTAATGCACAAGGCATCAACCGATGGTACATCAAAACCAAACTACAATCAGATCAACATCCAGGAAGTTCAGTTCAGTTCATAAGACAGAGAGGCAGCCTATGGCACTTGAAAAACTGTGTTGCTGCTGGTTACATAAAAACAAAAGACGCCAGCATAAGATACTAGGTGACATTACAGTAAGACTGAAAAGTGCTGAAAGTCCATTAAAAAGGATGAGTTCATTTCTTTCTTCTGCTTCATGGGGCTTGAGAAAAATTAACAAACACCTGAATCTAAACAAAGGGCATGCAAATTAATAGGACTTACCTTCTGTTGTGTAGAAAAGATTGTTGTAAGCAAGTAAAATCAACAGAATATGAACATCATATATTAAAGGTTGCAAAGCAGCAGAAACTTATTTTTATGCAAAAGATAGATTTCCTAAATAACTTTAGGCAGGTGAAACTGAGTATCACTGTTCATACTGTAATACAAGTGATGTTATATATGTTTTCAACTTAGATACAAAACCTGATGCTGAAAATGACAGCACTTATGAGTAACACAGCATGATAATGTACTCTTACGATTTTGATGCACAGGGCTCTCCATACAGATGAAAAGAAATTTATTATTGTTATTATCCATAGTTACACAGCACCACTATCAAACAGCTAAGCACTGATCAGTTGCATTAAGCACTAATGCAGAAGTACTTTCTCCACCTCCAAGTGTACTATCCAGGATAAGCAAGCAAACAAGATCAGATCTCCACCCAGATCTGAATAACATCAGAGAACCTGCAGAGCAGACAGAAATGAGTAGCAAATTTTGTAGCTTTAGACCGGCGACTAAGATATCTCAGTGTATTCAAATATGGGTTGGCTGATGATGATATTAATTTATTAGTGTCAATACCTTTAACTGCTATGCGTGGTCAAACTTTATTCTTAATCCTTAGTGAAAAGGATCAACAGGTTGGCTGAGCAAAGTGCAGCACCTTGTAAACTGCAAGACATGTTTGAATCTGGGAAGCCAGTAGAATAAATGTTGTATGGAAGCAATGTGTTAAAATTTGGGTGTTTCTGTTACAGAGCTAGCCAAGGCATTCTGCATTTGTAATTTCTGCAAATTTGTCTTCGTGATGTCGTTAGAGGTGAGTTACAGTAATCATGACAACTAGAAACTAGAGTTTTAGCTAGTGAAAGCAAGACATTCTGAGGCATGCGAGGTCTTATTCTGACGATATCTCATATATGAAACCAAAAAGATTTGTAAATTAGCTTGAACATGTTCTAAGAAAACACAGTTGAACAAAATGTGATACCCAAATTATGTGATGACACAGTGAAAGTAACAACTGATCAACCCAGGTGTATGGAAATTATATATCTCCACTGCTGCTATCTCCGAAAGCAGATGCAAGCAGCTGAAGGATGAGCAGATGCGGAACTGCCAAAAGTAGTGAGAAGCTGTGTGATGTCAACATTCATTAATCAGCACATAAAGCCAGATTAACCAGTATGCAAAATATGCAAATGCATGGGATTCCAGATTTTTGTTCCAAAAGTGCCCTCTAGTTGGCTATAAAAGCTGGCTAAGAGCGGATAAGATACTGAGGGAGAAGGATGGCCACCTGCACTCATATGTCAAAGCTAAGAAAAATAGGTGACTAACATTTAATGCTGACAGAGGTATCTTGTCTTCTTGGGGTAAAGTTAAAGGAAGGCTGATCCCTTCTAACTGCTTTCCTAGAGAAAGCAAGAAATGCTGTCACTCAAGAAACACTGCATCAGTGAATTCATTTCAACACAGAAAAGCAAATATTATTTATTGTTGAACAGACCTTGTTTTCTTTCTCTTCTTCAACTTCTTCATCTTCGACTCTCACATAATTCTACAAATCAAATTAATTTCTAAAAGCAGATGCAAACTGAGAATGCAAACCAAGATCTGACCTTTATAACCTTTTAATCTGAAGACTTCTGAAGACAGTGTCACTGCAGAAGGTGACAGTTTAGTAGAGTAATAGAACTTGCCAGTAGTTTAGTGGAGTGATGGATTGTCAGTTTACTAGCAGTGGGTGATATTTTACCACAGATGACTGATAGCTTATCAGAAATAGTTGATAGTTTAGTAGAAATGGGTTATAGTTTAGTAAAGAAGGTAATTAGTTTAGTCATAATGGGTTACAGTTTAGTAAAAATGTTTGAGCAATGTCTTGATGCATAAGATGGCTACAGTAACATCTTTTGTCTTACATCTTGGTTTTTGTCCTTGAGAATACTTTCTCCAACTTGTATAACTAGTAAGTTCTTGAGGAAGATGGCGAGGAGAGTCAGTGGTACCATGTACAGCTCAAAGTTCAGAACTATGACGAGAAATATCTAAATGTAACACATGACAGGCAAAGGAAATCAGCTGATGAAACTATTATCAACTTTCACAAAAACAACAACAGCAGTTGGTTGGCTGTGTGGTTTGTTGGTTGTTGGCTTGCTTAGTTGGTTGGTTGATTGTTGGTTTGGTGGGTTTATTATATTTTTTGGGTTTGTGCGGTGTGTTTGTTCCATTGTGGCTTGGACTTTGTTGCCTGTTTGATTATATTTGGCTTGGTCTGGTTGGTTGTAGGATTACGGGCTTGTACCTAAAGTCTCGTCTCAGGGCAGGACATCTTAGGTCTCATCTTGGTTTTGTTCTGTTGAGGCCTCATGGGCAAGTCCTGAGACTCGATGTTTGTGCAACAAGTGGAAAAAATTGTAATACTGCCAATTGGTGCTACCATGCATAGAGAATGTACAGCCAGAAATAAGTTTCCCATTGTGCTATCATAAGGATAGTTAATTCATCACTACTTAATTGCAGTCCACTGTTGTGCATTTTAAATTTCCATCTAATTTTCAACATACCACAACCTTCTGTTTCCATAACAGTATTCTGCCTACATAATGTAACAGTTATGCAGTACGGTAATTGCCTTCAGCAAAGTTGTAGCTGAACTCTCATTCCCAAAGATTAGTTCTAAACAATGAGATGTAGCAATGAGATGCCATAGCTTACCAATGTGTCAGTTTAATAATAATAATAATAATAATAATAATAATACCGTCTGTCTGCTTGGCATGTTGAACTTGGCATCAATTATGCTCATGAATACAAATCTGATGCTTGATTTGACAGAGTAGAAGACTTCCAGTACTAAGATATTAACTAATAATAGACTGTAGTACTATACGTCAACCACCAGTAGAAATCAGTGACATTGACATATGTCTGTCCTAGTCACCTGTATTCACCATTGTCCTTTCTCTTAATTCAGTCATTTGATTTAGTTGCTGTGTGATTTTATGTCACAGGCCCATGATAGGTGAAAGCCTAAAACTTTGTGCAGTAATTTCTCTGTCTGCTGTTGGTCTTTCACTGTGCAATGTTATTAGTATCAACTATGTTGCTATTAATTAAGTATTAACTAAACTGCTAAATACTGATATTACTTACTAATTAATATCAGCATATTAAGCCAATATTACAGTCACTGCACTGGCTGCCCACTGAGCAAAGAATTCATTTTAAATCTGTCTTGACATTCACAAAGTACCACTGAATCAGCTGACCTATCTACGTTTCTATGCTCACCTCTCACACTAACAGACATTGCACTCAATCAATGGATGGTTCGACTCTTGCTGTGCCCCATACCCGAACAGTGCTGGGCTCTTGGGCTCTCTCAGCGGCTGGCCCAAACACTTGGAATTCACTGCCCAGTTCAGTTCGTTCTGCCAATTCTTTGCTGTCACTTTGGTCTAAACGAAAGACGCATCTTTTTCAACTTGCTTACCCACCGTAGCCTGGCTTCTGGTTTCTCTGAACTATTGGAATTCGACCCAGTTTCTCCAACGGATTACAGTTTTAACCCTGATTTCGACTTGAAGTGACCATTGACTGATGTCTTAGGCATTATGATAATGCTCTAGTCATTAGATTAAATAAGAATAGATAAGAAACATGGAAGTCAACAGTCAACATTCAAAGTTATGAGCTTGATCAACATAACCAATTACACCACTAGTTCAGTCCAAACTTTGCTACATTACATCTTCCTGTTAGAAGAATATCTGGGTTTATTATTTGTGTAAAGCAGTGCAAAGTAAGTAACTCTCAAATGTAGGCCTACACTACAAGTGTTGAGTGCTGGTAACTGTAATAAAATACAGTTTCTGGAGTGTCTAGGACTCGGCCTCGTCTCATCTCAGAGGCCAAATGTCTTCGTATTGTCTCGAAGTCCCTGATTCTTTATCTCATCTTTGAGACCCAATGTCTTGGTGTTGGTCTCTTCTTGGACTGTAAGGCAAATGTCTCAGGTCTCATCTTGGTCCAGTGGGCATCCTTGGTTGTTTTTGTCAATTATGCTTAAATGCTTTTGAGTATGCATTTTGACGGTGGTTTATCAGTTCTTTTTCAGGCATCAAAATAACATGACTTACAATGAATGCCAGGACACTGCGCATTTTGTTTTCCCAGTCAAAGCAGCTGTGGATGAATTTGCCCGTATCAATGGCCGCTCGAACAATTCTTGTCACTCTGTCAATGTTATGCTTCATCACCTGAAAGCAGACAGTTGCCTAAGCTATCAACTCAGTCTAAATTCTAAGTTGCCTAAGCCATTAAAACTCGGTCTAAAGTGTTGCAGGTACATTGAAACTAACAAGAACTTTCTGTGACGAATGTTTCAGTGGCGTGCAAGCATGTTCTTGGCATGTTGATCTTGTTTTGAGTTCTGCTCATGAAAGATGATCAAATGAAGCGCAACTGAAATAGCATTCTTCACAATGCTTTGTTTAATGAAAGTAAAGATGATCTTAGCACTAGATGTGTAGACTTTAAGCAGTGTATTTGTTCTTCAGTTTCAGAGTCAAGCTGTTAAGTGGATTGACTTAAAGATTTAAAACTAAATCTAGGTTTGTATTACTTAGTAAACTGTTAGGAAGATTTTGGACTGCAACAACTAACCAGTTAAATAATTGCAAGATAGAGATGATATGCTGATATCTAAAAGTTTTCATAATGGCAATGGCTAGTAAATTCTTGAAGCCCTCGCAAATTTATGTAAATTTGCTTGTGTGAAAAGTAAGTTACAGTAGGATGAGACTGCTAGAGACCAGCACATTAACCAGTAATACCAAGACATGTAGGGCATGTGAGATGTGATTCTATGAATACTGTGGATGTGAAAATGAGCTCATTTGCATATAGCATGAATATGATCAGAAAATGTTATGCAGGAATTGAATAATACACCTAAGTGGTGTTCTGACCCATGCAACTGAGGACTGTCTCAAAAATCAGATCTTAGAAATTCATCCTCTCTTAGACCTTCATGGAAGGTGTTTAACTAATCACTTGAGGAAATTCATCCATAGATGGATTGGATGAATCCAAGATGACAGAGAGACAGGAACACAGCAGCTGAGAGATGGCCTGTAGAGGCCAGCAACAGAAATGAAATGTACCCTTTACGCTGAGAAATGTTCACTTTCATTCATCTTCGCAAAAGATCATCAGCTTCATTCTGTGCAGCATTCTGTTTGAAAGACTTGCTAATTACCTCTTCAGCAGGGACATACTGATGATTTGAAACTTACTGATACACGAAATCTTGACTCAGGAACCAGAAACTTCTCTTCTTTTGGGTTGAATGTTCTAATTGCAGCTTTGATCTATAGCAAATGAAGACCGAACGAGTTACTGATGAGCAGATAGAAAATTGGAAAAGAAACCCGAGAAAAACAAAAATGATAATCAGTTATCTTTAAGCAAAGTCTGTCTCAGTACTGTTAGAATCAAAAGGATTATCACATTTTCTGGCATAGAATGACCAATGATACCAAACAAAGAGGCGATGACAAACTTTTGTGGGCAAAATCATTGGGGAACATGCTTTTAGTCTGGCCTCGCCCATGATTTGGAACTACACTCCTTTATCAATCAGGTATGCTCCATCAATCTCATCCTTCAAGTGGCAACTTAAAACTTTTCATTTTGTTAACTTACCTATCACCTAGTTTGCCTCCTTTGCTGTCTCTCCCTGAGCGATTAACCGTGCCTCTGATTCAAATTTTTTGATGCCTGGCACGTTAATCTCTTAATATTCATTTCATTCATTCATTCATTCATGCTGAAAATGCTAATTAGTGTAATTTAGAAAACATTAATTCTGTGACAGGATATCTTTAAGAAAGCTGAAGAACGATAAGGTGAGCAACTGCATGCATCACAGACTGTAAGGAGTCATAAAGCAAAGAGGAAGAGAACAGAGTATGGAATTGCAATAGAACAGGCATGACAGGATGACTAAGTGGAAACATGGGGCAGCATCACGAGAGATCAATGGGCAAAAAATTAACCAAAAGACTATTATGCACATTCAAAGTGTAATACATGAATTCAGAGTGACCTTCAATTGGATACAAGTGAATCTTTCATCAACTAGTGTTAGATTTGAGTTGTGCTGCATTGTATTTACAGTTTGTTGGCCAAAATATTGCCAGATTAATGTATCTGATAAGTATGAGCACTCTACCAACATTGCCTTTGAGAGGTACAATATGAGCTATATAAATATCTAAACACATGGATCAGTGTGTTGTGAATAAATAGCAGCATAGGTGTGTGAGAAGAATGGGATCCCTCAACTGGGTCCGGTTGCTCAACATCCTTTCTTCATCCAGTTAACAAAAGCATTTCATTTGAAGAGTCTTACATGATTAAAAACAAGATACATTTCCAATTTGATGGCTCCCTTCATACGGCTTGTCAGCTTCTGGTCTTTCAGTTGATACCATCGCTTCCTATCATTACGGATCTGTCAGAACAAACAAATCAAAACAAGAAAAGTTGTCTAAGAATTCTGCATAGACTGAACGCTTCACAAATTATAATTAATACTGGGCTACTTGTTTAATTAAAGAGAAGTTACTGTTCTCGCTGGCCATAAGATATCATGCAGGTCAGCTGTTCATCCCAGACTAAACCACTGTAACTTCTTTATCATCCTGCTCACTTTCCCCAAATAAAGTGGTAAATCCTTTGTGTAATTAATTTGAATGTTCTTCAGGTTTCTAATCCACCAATTAACCACTAAGACCTAGTCATTTCTCTTACAAATTCTCTGCATAACACTTCTGGGGTGCACATCTTTCTGGTCTCACACTCGTTAACCCTTTAAATTTTTCTAATATCCACTTATAAAATAGCAGTCAACATCTAAAGCAAAAAATTGAGCTGTGAAGCAGAGTTGTTAACTAACACTGAGCAGAGGAATTGCCACTTTGCCCAGAAAGTCTGACTTTTTATCAGGATCTTCATCGTAGACAGAAATTTCCAGAACAGAGTGAACATCTGTCACTGTACTAAAGAATACATTCGAGAATCAGTTAACAAAGAAACTAAAATGAATATTAAGAAATTATCCAATTAAGTAGAAACTAAATATATATAAAAGGTAAAATGTAAAGGTAGTACAATTGTTTACACAACTCTATAGAAACTTCTCAAAGTGTGGTCCTGAGCTCAAAGAATCATTCCATTTAGAAGGAAACATGACCACAGCAATCCAGTGATAGCCTTTTAACCTCTCAGCTTGTGTTGGTACTCATCTACTAACCAATAATGGAAGGAAGAAAATCAGCCACAAGACCAAACTAAACGTCTTGAAAACATGTGTGTTTAGCACAGCTCTGTATGCATGTGAGGCATGGACAATCAAAAAGACGGATAAAGATAAGATAATAGCATTTGAAATGTACTGCTATAGACGAATATTACATCCGAATTGGACAATGAAGGTAACAAATACGGAGGTCCGAAGAAGACTGAGCATAAAAGAAGATCTAATACAAGTAATAATGAGAAGGAAATTACGCTTGTTTGGACATATATGCAGGATGGATGACAGTAGAAAAATAAAAAGCGTGATGATGAGAATTATGGATGGAAATGGGAGACGAGGAAGACCTAACAGGGAGTGGACAGATGATATAAGGGATTGGTGTAAGCAAGACTTGCACGCCTTGGTAAGAACAGCACAAGATCGGGAACTGTGGAGACAAGTGACAATGCATGCAGTGGACACCTACGGGCTCTCGGCCCATGGATCATGATGATGAATGGAAGGAAGAATGAGTGGTGCCAGGTGACTTGGTATATCATGGAAGGCCACCAGTCCAAGTACTAACCTGGCTTGATTTTGCTTAACTATCTTAACTGTCTGCATCATGTCAGCAACACCAAGTTGCCACCAATCTACTGAATGTGAGAAATATTTCATTCATTCAGCAAGTGCCTCTTTAAATTGCTCTGCAGCACAGCACAGGAATCTGAATTGTTTGCAATTATTCATTTATGCTTCAACGTACAGTGATTCCAAAGATTCTGAAACCAGACTCTAAAGTCATAGCTGAGACCAAGGCAAAGAGGCTTCAGGGTCTGAGACCACGAAAAGTCCAAGAGGCTTCAAGACCAATGTCTGATACTCTTCACATCTCACTCAAGTCTAAAATTAAGGTATACCATAATCAAACAATTTGCAACAACTACTGTCCATTGCACATCGTCCCTTGTTCACACATGGCCACATGCTTTATTGTCATGGTAAGTTAAGAGTGAAATTCTTGCTAAGACTGATATGGTGCAAGATTTGAAAACAGACCAGGACCAGCACAAACATCATTTGTGTTCTTGGCTCTGCTCCCCTTTACCTCATTCATTTCTGCACTTTGGCCTCCTTGTTGCCGGGCCGTAGCACCCTTTGCTCGGCCACTCAAGATCTTCTGTTTGTCCCTCGCATGTGAACCGCTGCGACCCAGTCCAGAAGCTTTGCCTACGTTGGTCCCACTTCCTGGAATCATCTCCCTCAAGAATTGCGACGAGCTCCTTGCTCTCCCCCTCTCAGTATTCAGCAGCACCTGAAGACTGTACTGTTTAACAGTGATTTTACTTTTTCGGGTCGGGAGCACCTCTGTTGAGTTTATCCTCTAAGAGGTGCCTTATAAATCTCAAATTACAATTACAATTTCCATAATAATCAGTGCACACAGCTTCAAAATAGGGTATCAAGAAGTCATGTTAAATTAAGTTTTTGTTGCAGGGCATCATAATAAAATTGAAAATAAAATACTTAGACAGCAAAACTGTGCATAAGGACTTAAAATAAGGAGTATAAATATGCCAAAAAAATCATTTTGACACATTTTATGTCTATTTGCCTTCTGAGTGGGTTTCTTACAAATTTACTTTTCTGACTTTGTGACAGTTTTCTCAGGCACGGTCACATATTTTATCCGACTTACTCGTATTTCTTGCTTATTCGTTTAATTGCTACTATTCTGACTCAAGCTGTGTTGAATACAATTTTTACTATTCAGCCGAATGCAAATAATATTCGGCCGAATATGAACTTGAATACAGTAGTGGGTAATGGTAAAAGTAGAACATGCTAAACAATATTTTTTAATATTTAAACATGAGTAAAAACTAGAAATATATATACTTTGATATTTTTAAATAAAATCCATTTGTATATCATCATTGTGCTTCCCAAAGCCAAAATTTTGAATGCCTTCAAATGGCCTTCAACAAGAAAGTACATGTACTGCTTATTGACAGTTATTTTGAGAAAGACTAATGTTCTAAACCGTCGTGTTAAAGGCAACTTTCCAGCGATCTTTCATTAGAGAGAAAATAGAGCGCTGCACATATCCAAAAATAAGTAAGTAACAGTACCAGTAAGTAAGTACTCAGTAACAGTAACACATATCATGTCCAATGGAGCATATCAAAATCTGGAAAACTTAGAAAATGGCATATTCATGCATTCTGTTGTTGTGCATGAACACAGTCTCACTGAAACAAAAATCGCAGAGGTACACAAAATGTGTAAAAAAATCTGGATGTGTACCAAACGCAAACTGAAAAGGCAATTTGACACAAGTCTCTATTTGTTTCAAACATATCTGAAGAAGTTTATGTGGCACAGCATATTTCATTGTTGGAACATTTTCTCGAATAGTTAAATAGAATTATGGAAACATACCCGATTTCATAATTTTATTTAAACCAATAAAAGTATTTTGAAAATCCTATTGTAATCTGTTACTTACTGAGTGCTCATATATTTATTTATTTCTTTTATTGGATAATTTCTGCTGGACATCCAGCACTATTTTCTCTTGCAATCTCGGATGTTGTTGATAAGTTATAGCAGCCAGCCGCAAGCGGAACTTGTCCTCAGGTTTGGGTACATGTCCCATTCTATTGCCATTACATGACTTGTCTGAAGTTTTTGTCATGCAAGGTTCCGTTATTGATCTATTAATGTTCATTTCCTATAGTATCTGATGTTTCGTTACCAAAGACCACTTGCAGGTGTGAGAAATCTTATCTGTCCAAAACAATTAGTCATTTTGAGAACTTTGCAGGAGAAGTTGGTTTTACGGTGGTTCTTTCAAATAAAGTAGCTCAAAGTTTGCTGCGCTTTCATTTTAATCCAATAGATCTATTATTCCTCAGTATGCCTCTTCTTTAAAACATTATGAAGAGCATTGTTCTTAAACGTTTTGAATGGCCAGTGCTACAGGAAATTTGTGCTCTGCACAAGGCACATGCAGCTTTGTTGGATCTTTGTCCCGATTATCTTACAATATTTCCCTACTGAACTTCACTTATCTATGGTCAAATGCAATTTGTTTAGAAGATAATATAGACTGTACAAGTTCAATTTTATGAAAAGTTAATGATTCTTTTATACTAAAAAATATCAAACTGGAAGTTAAAAGGAGATTTTAGATTAGTAAGTAAAAAATTGTAAACTGAAGTGTAAATTTTATATGGCATATTTACTTTTAGTTAAAATAAAATTTATGTAGTGCATTTACTATTCGTACTCGGATTCAAGAAACTATACGGCCGAACACAAATAAACTATTAGGAGCACTATTCAGGTCCAAAGTAAATCTAACAGGAATATTAGGTAAAGCTCTAAGTTTGAATTGTTGGTATTTCGCAGCAGGATTAAGAGAAAGAGCAACAAAATACCAGTGCAATCAAGCTTTCTTTCAGAGTAAAAGAATGATGAAAGGGTTAAATAAATTACTGACAAACAAAACCAATACCAACAGTAAAAATCTTAACTGATTTTCATACGTACAAAGTGAATGTTTTACCCCAAGACGGACTAAGTGTTTTGTACTCAGTGCACGTCTGCACACGATCATTTACGAGTTCTAGAACACAGTATGGATCACTTTTGCCACCAATGTCAGCAGCAGCAAGACCTTTGGCTTTTATTACTAAAAAAAACACCAACAAACCGGATGCCAACAAACAGAACAATCCTACTGGATCTAATTTTCATTTTTAAATGAAACATACTGACCAAATAATTATCTAACTTATCAGCAATCACAACCATAAAATTAAATAAGAAATATAAGTCAACAGTGAACTGAGATAGTCAATTTCAACAGTTTCTCAGCAGTTACTGCTCAAAATAAAGTAATCCTAATAAAATAAGCCTTATTCATCTCCAGCTCTGTCATTCTCTTGGTTCTCCTGATTCCAGCAGAACACTCTGGCTAACTCTACTGACCTTAACTGTGATCAATCATTTCAAATTTCTTTTCTTTAATTTCTTAAATACAGAAGAATAGTTAAGTCTGACGATTGAACCAAAAGAAATAGCCATTCCAGTAGCCAAGTGACAGGACGCCCCTATACAGACTGCCAAGCAGTCTGACAGGAGCCATCTCTCTTGACTTCTGCTGATTACTCAGCAGATTCCAAAAGACAGACATTACTTTATTTTTAAAATTTCGTAAAGCAGGTTTGAAAGGTAAAAACTTTACAATTTTCTTACTATTACTAAAGAAATTGCCTAAACGGGCAAACCCAAGAACTCGCATAAAATGAACATCAGATTTTCAGTCACAATTACAAATTCCATGGGAAAACTTCAAAAGGCAAAGTAGATTAAGAAAGCTAACCTTTGACTTGAAGGTGGCCAACATTGTGCAAATTTTTTAAAGAGCGAAGGAAACCCTAACAGAAGATAAAAAGAAAATCTGTTAACTGTTAGCTGTTAAAAAACCACACATTATATAGCCTACGCCTAAGAGCGGCTTACACTTAGCACTCGCTTCTCTCTTTCAATGCTCTGCCTTGGGGGTTTCATAGATCCAACGACAACATTCCATGAAGTACACAGCCTCTTCTTTCTCCCTGTTATTATGTCCATCAACCATCATCCAGTTTAAAATCATAATTTCAGGCACTCCCATTGGTTTCTTCCATTCTTCCTTCATTAAGAGGTTGTTCTCTCTCACTATGTGACCAATTATTTTTTTCTAGACCCTCACTTAGCTGTTGAAATTCTCCCTCTTTGCAAAACCCTGGCTACACCTTTGGTAGTGCATGAGGAGCCAATTCTTTCATGACAGCTCAGTTAAGGCAGCCTACAGATTATTCTAAATGCTGCACAACCACCAGTCCTCACAGCATTTCAGCCTTCAATGGCACAGTCTTTGTCTTTTTCAGATGAAATTATAGTATGAACTGGCTGGAAGACCAACTTCCTTTGACAGATGGTCTGATGTCTGGTCAGGGATGTGCAACACTTCAGCACTTAATATTGGCCTACACATGACAAGACCCTGGTAGTGCTGGGACTGTTGTTGAGACTGAAGCCCAGATGCGTTTTAATGAGACTTTTCCACTGAAACGATACTCACATACTGTCGGACAATGTTCGAGGTGTTTCCGCTTCCTTCGGCGGCCGATGCGCCATTGAAACGGTAGCTGGCAATGCCAGTTATTGTGATGAGAAGATGGATGAAGCCAGCTCCATCTTCAAGCTCCACATTCATGGAATGCGTTTTGTCTTTTTCCAGAAGAGAAAGATCAACAGCACATCTGACATCAAAGACACTTGCTTAACTTATGTTATAAATAAGGACAACTAAAAGTAATAATAAAAGAAGAAGAGGAAGAAGAAGGAGTAGAAGAAAAAAGAAGAAGAAGCAATAACAGCAACAGCCGCTGCAACGGTGATCAGCATCATAAAGTCAGGTGATGCACAGACAGTGAAACCGACTGGCACAGAAGCAGAGACATACACAGCAACAGAAAAAGAAAGGGAAATGGAAAGGGTAAGTGACAAAGATTGCAAGTGACAAAGGCAAAATGACAGAAACACAGACTGTGAGACAGAGAAGAGAGATGAAGCAAAGGGAGGACAGAAAGACGACAGGAGAGAAAGCAAGAGAGGTGAGAGAAATCTGCGCATAAAATGATATTATTGTGTTTTACACTAGAGGTTAAAGGAGCTCGGTGATGTTGTATAGGGTCCGACTGATACCTGCCCATGACGTCATCTCGGCCTCCAGTGTCGTGGTCCCAGACAGCGATTTCAAGGCAGCTTGTCTGGTCTTCATACATATACAAGTGAAACTGTTCCAGCCATTTTGGTGTCAACGTTTTTGGCTTATACTAAACACAGAAAAAGAAAACAAAGCTTAGAAAATTAACGGTTACCACATTCTCTATGTTGCTGTCTGTTTTCTCTCTCTGCCTGAATGTCCGTCTGACTGTCTGTCTGTCTGTTCATCTCTTGCTCTCTTTTGTTTATTTATGTGCACATGTTTAGATATGTATGTATGCACCTTTTAGGAACCTCTCAAAGTCAGGTGTTTCTTTCTTAGTCTACCCGCTTCCTCCCTACATGCCTCATAACAAATAAAAGTTTACCCATACAATAAGAAGATCAAAATGGTAAGAATAGCTCTAGCTATAAACAAATGGCAATACAGTGCCTTCACCTTGCTCTTGTATCTTTCATTGCCCAATCTGAACTTGACGTATGGGTCCGAGAATCCATTGTCATCCATGGACAGAAGGTTCGTTCCATCAATCAACAGAATCGTCACAATGCTTGTCCACAACTGAGTCTTCAATCTCTTGCTCTGTTCCACAAACTTGACCACTCGACCGGTGTACTGACAGAACAAGAGACAGACAATGACAAACACACATACAGGTACATTAGATCACACACTGACTACACTTGCAATCAAAGGCTTTGGCATATAGCCATGTGTGCAGTATTTTTCTCATATACTTAAAGGCACTACGTTAGTGTCTTGACACATGCATACAAACATACATACATACATATGATACATACATACATAAATACATACATACATACATACCTTACTATACTTTACAGTGAGCAGCTGAAAGCAGACAGAAGCACAGACAGGGAAGGTAAACAGACATGCAGAAAGATGTAGAAATACTACCTGTTCTTTGTCGACTTGTGATTTAGGAATGAGTGTACAGTTGACAGTCAGATAACCCATGTACTCTGCATTTTTCCTTCGCTTAGTCAAACGATTAGTCAACATCAGCTTGAAATCTGTGGGCCTGCAGCAAAAACAATTCATGCTCTTCACATCAAATGATGTCAACATTCTACTCAACAGAGAAAAACTAACACAACAGTAACTGCTATAGCAACTGCAATAATACTAATTATTATTTCTGTATTTTTTTCCCCGAGATATATATGATAAAAAAGTCCAGAGAAAATTATATATTATCTCGTCAAGTTCACACTTAGCAAAAGTTACGGAAGGCAACGGCATTGAAATGCTGAATTGCTATAGCTAGACACAAGGAAGAGATAACAAGTTTCTTTATGCTCTCCAGAAGTTTAAGTAAGACAGCGCCCTAAGTTCGTAATCAGATCCAGCATAGTGCAATTAATGGGGCCAAGAGTCTCGAATGCCAGTGGTGTGAAGTAGTACACTGAAAGGAGTTGACTGCTGCCAGATCTACGACTGCCCCGGCGTTTGCAGCAGTTGTCTGCAAGTAAGAAGGAGTCACAGTGTCAATTACTGTAACATCCCAGATTAGAATGCGGCCATTACACCAAGGGATAAGGGTGAGACCATCAGGTCTCTTGCCATCTGTTCTAGAAAGTCCAGGTGGTTCTTTGATAGCTGGGAAGCCCATGCATATGAGGCTCCAACAGATGAAGTCATTTAGGACAGCATGTCAGGATATGCGGCCGGGTCAAAGACCGCAAAAGAGTATATGCAAACCATCTGCCGTCACAAGAGCTCTGCAAGGACAGTCATGTGGCTCACAGATATTTGCTCCAAGGCGAAGGCCAACGGCTGTTTTTACAGCCTCATCATCCAGTCACAAGCCACAGGCTGTTATTGGAAGGGCAAAAGCCAGTCCTCTGTGTGCGGTGCAGAAACTACTTTCAAACTTGCTTGTTGGTGGGCATCGGTATATGAAGCGTTTAGAGTGGTTGCATCTCTTTGAATAAGTGGCTTATTCCAGGAAGAATGTTTGTGGGTAAGGTTAGTGTCTGGATGCAACTTTCAGCACACCATCGCTGTACCATAGCTTCTAAATCTGTGTCAGAGTTGACCTGCACACTGCCCAGCATGGAGGACTGGAGAGCGTGGGCACTCGCAGATGAAGCCAAAAAGCAGGAAGCACAAGCGAGGTCACCTGACAAATGCCCAATCTTCCAGCCTTAACCGGAAGAGAAGCCTGGAGCCACTGAATGTCCGACAAGTTTAGATTCAGAATTGACCAAAGACCCTCATGCAGGAGAAAGTCATATCTATCAAGGAGAGGATGATCAATGCAAGGATCACAACGGACCATGTGCAGAAGTTTGGGATAACCAAGTGAACTTCTGAGAAGGATCAGAGCATTGTGTTTGGTGATGCTTTCTAATCTGCTAAAGAAAGTTCTGCACAGCAGGATTCAAGACAAACAGAGAGAGCTTCCAAAGAGGACAAAGGAGCGCCTAGCAAGACAGCCATATCAGGATTAACTGTTAAAAACTCATCGAGGTTTTCGCTCACTATCAACGAGGAGAAGTTCAAGATAATCTCACATTAGGATTCTTAAATCGCAGCCCCATCAAACTATATTCTTGCTCAATGGTTGCAACATCCTTGGCCACAAAGGGTGCATTTCCCCCATGGAAAGATCATCTAAGTATCCCAGAACTAGTGGGGATGATAGATTCAGCAAGATTGGCTGCAGTGGGAGGCAAAAGAGGAGTGGACCGAGCAGATCACCCTGTAATGAGTCGATCTGAGAAAGAAGAGTAAACTGGCCAAACGGAGCTCTGAAGCCTCGGCAGAGGTGAGATGGCAAAAGGGAGCTAATTCTGGAAAGGCACAAACCACTGCAGAGAGCATGCGGCCTCTGCATAAGCTGCTGAAAGCATTTGAGAAGTTCAACTTGACTAATATGGACCCTGTTTGCACTCTGTCTAAAAAACGCCTAGCCACATGTACAGCTGCCTCACTCCCACCGGGCATGCCACCTCCAACCTGCCTCGGCAAAAGGTATGCGGCAGCCCTTGGAACAGCAAAGGTGTTGCACTTTTGGAAGCGCCAGTAACACCCGATTACTATCAGGCGCAAAC
The DNA here is from genome assembly GCA_964023275.1 of Norana najaformis. Lineage (NCBI taxonomy): Eukaryota > Metazoa > Annelida > Clitellata > Crassiclitellata > Hormogastridae > Norana > Norana najaformis. Next base: position 990,570 of record OZ029926.1, read on the forward strand.
CTCCAGATTTTTTACTCAAGGCAAAGAGTGTGCTGCCAAACAGAATGGGCCGGGACTGATCAGGGCAAACTTCTGCAAGAAGCAGTTTGACCAACCCCGTGATGGCAGAAATCAGTTCAGGTCCAATCTCTGAACAATTCACCAGGTCAGCTATATGCTGGGTCGAAGATCATCTGGCCCCCAGATGAACCTGCTGGAAAAGAACAGATGCGATGCAATACCTCTTCTTCAATCATTTGAAAGGGTGTGACAGTAAAGATGGCCCGGATGAGATTACAGGGCAGTCTGGAGGTGGCTCAGGATTTTTGAGGTGCAGCTCCTCAAAGGTGTCAGGGTTTACCATCACTGGTTTATTGTTAGAGCAGAGAATTCTTGCTGCAGCCTTGACGTTGCCTTCTTTCAACTTAGATGTTACTGTTGCAGCAACTGTTTGATCACCAATGCCTGAACTAGACCTGCTCAAACGATCGGAAGTATTAGGGCTCTGAGCAAAAATTTCAACACTCTTTACAGGCAAGGTGTTAAAAAAGCCCTCAACTCTCCTCTTAACCACTGATGTCAAATTATGGCATCTGCTCCCTCTTACTGGTTGTTCAAGGATTACTGCTCCAAAGGAAAGTAGCATCTGCCAAAAATAAGGGTCAAAACATGGAAAATAAGGGTCCTGTATTTATTTAATAAATTCATTTCTTTTATACACCTCAGATTTGTATTCCTATATGACTTTATAGCATTACAAATTTTCGTAATAATTTTACATCACTACCTACTGAATGAGTATCAATCAGCAGTTGTGTGTTAAGGACATGCTGACGGTAACTATCTCAAGAAGGTTAGAATCTGCAAACTCCGACTTTCAAGGGCAATTCTTGAACAAATTGGCTTCTGTGTCATGTCTCTGAGAAAGTGTATTTCTAATGATTCTTGACAAAGAGTGAATTTATTTATTAGGCACCTCTCGAAATCACCATTGATGATATTGTTTTCTAGAAGTTCACCGTATATATATATGTATATATATATATCAGTATATCAGTTGCTTATGCATTCTTAAATGCTAGGTTAAATAGGTCACAGTTTATAACCAAAAATGTAACATCTTTGCCCCAGACTCTACATATATTATCCATGGCCAGAATGCAGCTGTTGGTTTGCTTATCATGTCATTTTGATAAATTGCTTAGTCAATGGAAGATTTTGTTTAATCATTCTTGCAGTGTCGAAGTTTGCATTTTCATAGTTATTTCTTGAATTTGTCATGGATTTCTTCTGTTTTTGAAAAGTTCTTGGTTGTATGTGATCAAAGCCTGACTGCCATTCTGGGCTGGTCCACTTTTTCAGAGGGTGGATAGGTTACCAGCATCAATCACACTACCGCCAGAATTACGACAATTATCAATCCATCATATGAATTCACCAACACTTCACCTCTTTCAGTTTATGTGCTGGTCTTTTAGTCAAGACTGAAAACATATCTTTTCCAAAAATCTTATCCAGACTCTTCCTCTTCCCTTATCTCTCTTCTCGCTTCAGTTTCAAGCACCATCCACTGTAGCCGTCTGACTGTCTGCCTGCCTGACTCCTGGATCTTGACCTGGGACTGAACCTTTTTGCCTATCGTTTTTGTTTTGACTGAGCGCCTGTGAATAAGCTGATTACCGTGACTTAAGTTTCATTGGGCACTGAAGAAATCTTGAGATTATGATTACCGTATAACACTGCATTTGCTTAGTCTAACTGAGAACCAACAAGTACACATGCAACTGTTTTAGCCAAGTCATCAGTCAGAGAATGCCAGATGTGACGAAATGCCTTGATGTGGTAGGAACAAGACCTGCAAATCGAAGATACGTATAAAGTCATAGTGAGTGAGTTGTCAATGGTGACATCTAGAGTTTTAATTTTCTCTGATAGTGGGATTTTGATTCATGCAAGGTCAACAGATGAACGTGAAGAGAAAGTTTGCATACACTGACGAGTTGTAAAAAGAATTGCCTCTGACTTAACTGGGTTGATTGCATGATCATTAAACCAGAACCAAATGTGAAGAGAGGACAAGCAATGTTCCAGTTCAGTTTTAGTTGGGGGATCTGTTGCAGAGAGAGCAACATAAGAGTTGTGTATCATCAGCATATTGCTATACATTGCACTATGCATGAAATTTGACATGGGTGATAATAAAAACTGAAAAAAGGAGATGCCTGGGTTCATGCAACATGTCCACAGAAATGGTGTACATCCTGTTTGTGTCCTGTTCTCACTGTGTAAGGGATCTGGGGAATCATCAGGAGGATCACTGACTACTACCTGCTGATGCAAATAGTAAAACTGTAAAACTGCACAAACTTCATAGACATTTGGGAAAATAAATAGGATACGAAGTACATTGATCTGTGTTCATTTTTTATTTGGTCCAAATTGGCACCACAAACAATAAGACAGCCTTATTGGTATTGTAACAATAAGCTAAAGTTACACAAAGAAAGATAAAGTACATACTTATTCAAGTCCAGTTGAGTTGGGTGTATAGTAGCCATGCCCATTGGGTCATCGCTAAGACCACGATCATAGTCAAAGACTGCAACCTGGATAGGTTGAAATGGATCCTCGATTGGAAGACTGAACCTCTCATCCCATTTTGGATTCAGATTCTTGAAGACCGTTCGACTTCTGTAGTACTGCTTCCCTCCAATCAGAAATCGGACATATGGGTCACTGGTCCCTGAAAAGACCGTTGAACATAGATGACAACGACACAAGACGAGGCAAATGCTGTGAATTCAGGAAAGACATAAAGCACATTAAATGTCACGTTTGCGCTCAGTTAAAGAAGGACGAATAAAGAAAGAGGATAAAACCCAAAGATTTCAGAAAAACATAAATCATAAACTCCAAGTTGATCAAACCAGCTTATTAATTCAAAGGAACCAATATAACTGATAGATAGAAAGTTTAAAACTACATTATTCAGTCAAAATATCCTCATTCACTATGACAGATTTAAATATGAAAAGACAACATGTTCATAACATAGTTTCCAAGGCCAAATCCTCCCATCTCACAGACCTAATTTCAGAAAACTCATCTTGCCTGAGGTCTCTTTGGCAGGCCCTTAATAACTTACTTATGACACAGGAAAACACCATGCACACTACCCAAAATCTCCTTGCCATCTGCACTGGATGATGCTTTCATTCAATTCTCTGGTGACAAAATATCCAACATCAAGCTAAAAATTCTCTGATATTCCACTATCAAATGTTTTTTTCTCCTGATCACCTCCACCTATTTTTGATTCTCTTACTCCAGCAACCTTGAGTGAAACCCGGTCGCTTGTTTTCTCATCTCCTGACAAACAGTGCCTCCTACATGCAATTCCTACTCACCTTCTTAAAATCTGCATCAATGTGCTTGGTACTACATCTTGACATTAATCAATCGGTTGCTTGCTGACCGCTTCTTCCCATCATGTTTCTCTCATGCAATTGTCCACCCTTTGCTGAAGAAACCATCTTTGGATGCTGAAACTATGTCAAACTACCAATCTCAAAAATGTGAATTTTATTTCTAAACTTCTTGAATGCGTTGTTAAATGTCGAATGGAGGCACATCTGTCTTCAAACTCATTACTCCTCCCTTTCCAGTTTGCATATCACAAATTCCACTGCACTGAGACAGATCTCTCTGTCCACAACGACATGAACTTCTCCATGGACATTGGCAAAGTAACTGCACTTGCTCTTCTTGACCTATCTGCCGCCTTCGACAATGGCGACCATGCCATCTTGTTCCATCGCCTTCAGCACTGGTTTGGTATATCAGGTCTGGCCCTTAACTGGATCAATTCATATCTTGTCTTTCGTACTCAATCTGTCTACATCAGTGGTGCAATGTCGGACCAGATACCACTCACCTGCAGTCTCCCTCAAGGCTCTGTTCTTGGCCCCCTGCTTTTCTCCTCATACACAACTCCACTAGGCGTTTTACTTAGTCAAAGTGGTCTCAACTCTACATTTCCTTTGATAATTCCTCTTCTTCCAGCTCTCTCACTCTGTTACCTGATGTCTTTAACCAAGATCAGCCATGGATGGCAGAAACCGGATTACTCTTAAACCCATACAAAACTGAGTTTCTCCTTTTTCGAACTTCACAGCAACTGAATAAATTTACATCTTTGAATTCAGTCCATCTGGGCATCTCTGTCATACAACGCAGCTGTTCATCCTGTAATATGGGCGTTGTTTTTGACTCCAAGCAGCCTTTCAGTGAACAAATTAATTCTATATATAGATCTGCTCAGAAGAAAGATGAATAAAGAACAAAAATAAATCCCAGAGAATGGAAAAAACATAAATCATGAACTCCACACAAGAAACTTGATCAAAACAGCTTATTAATTCAAAGGAACCAATATAGTTAATAGATAGAAAGTTTAACAAATACATTTTTCAGTCAAAATATGCTCATTCACTACTGACAGATTAAAGGGTGAAAAGATATGTTTTTTGTTATTATTTTAAGCATGCTGACTGACTTGGAACCTTTTTTTTCAAAGACATAATTTAAAAATCACTGATCAAATTGCCAGGTAGTGATAGGCAGATCGAGTCATTGAGCTATCACTGGGTCTGTTGACTGATAAACATAAAGGATTAACTGGAGACATGCTTACAGCAAACAACAGATATTCAACAAAAGTAATTTTCACTACTAACCACGTATGTCTCGAACAACGAGATCCTTTCCCTCTTTGAGAATGATGTCCATAGCAAAGAAGGGCAGAGATCGCAGCATCATCAGCTTACTGTCAACTGCCTTCACTTTTTGCATCTACAGGAGATTCATTCAACAAAACTTAACAAAACGACTCATATAAAAAAACTCCTCCCTGCATCCAACAAACTATAAATAAATAACCCTTTATTTGGTACAAAACAAATTCAGCTATTCAGCGACAGCCATTTTTGACAGCAGTTCATGAATGTTGTAAAATATGGCAGATAACTTCAGCATTTGCTTTGATTGCTCGATAATTTGTATGTTTAGGCAAACCTCAGTGTGAATTCTGGAGTTAATTTCTCAAGTCTTCTCTGGATTTTGTTCATTTTTGGATGGTAAGCAGGCATCTCCTGTCTACACCTAACTGTCATTCTGAACTCGCTGACCTAAGAAGTGCCTTAGATTCAGATTTGATGACTTTGTGTGCATGATAAATGCTTTAAATAAACAAATATAAGTTTGATGGTTCCTGTTAAGACAGTATCGAGTACTTACATAGAGTACTTACATGTGCCAAACTTACTTACGCCATCTGCAATTGTCCAATTTGGAGGGGTCTTTGTAGTCTGGTGATGAGCCAGCAGGTCAATGACAAATGCCTACCCTGCACAGACCTAGTGGTATAAGGAATAGCTTGACATGCTGATAGAAGATGCCATGTCAGTCAGTATAACCATGTGCTTTGAATGCTTCATTCTGCTGTTGTAATTTGTTCAGTTACATACACTTCTTTTATACATTTACATAGTTCTTTACATATGTACATATGTAGCCAAACACTTCCATAGCATTCCTCAAAGTACTACTAGAAGATGCTCCTCGTTAGCTTAAAGCCTTAAACGGTGTTTGAGTTCAGCAGGTCTTTAGAAAAACCAGTGCTAAGAAAAAGGGAGTCCTAAGGATGGTTTAGGTGGACAGTAATAACAGCTTACCAGGTACATACTGTAACTTCACTTATATATATATATTCAAAGCCATTAGATGTGATGCATAAAATGCCAGCTGAAAAGGTGCAGAAACAACTGCTATCTGAAATTTATAAATGAATTTAAATTCCCACTACAACATAAATCTTAAGACAAAATCTCTTTCATTGTAGTCTACCAGGTTAAACCATTGCCAATGGGTATATATGTATACATGTATTTACCTTGACATTTATGTGACTCCATTTAGGATCTGTCACTACATGCATGGCTGTCTAACTCACCTAAACATACGTAACCTAATGTAACTTGAAAATGTATTTAGAACTGAGCCACACAGAGGTAAGATCTTGTGCCTGAGGGTTAACAAGACATCAGAAGTGAAGAATCTACTAATGCTAACCAGCGCATCATCATTCTCTGTGACCTCTTGACCTTTAATGGACTTTGTGTCAAGCGATGACTGTCTGTCTTCCGAGTCCTCTTCTGTTCCGGCAGCTGTTTTGTATCCATTGCAAAGTTGGATATCGGCCAGAGAGGTTGATGATGAATCCCAATGAGATGCAAGGAGGCCATCGTTACTTGACCTAAGCTTGTCAATGCGATCGCGACTAAACGACCGGAATTTCTTCGTTTTCTTCTTAAAACTCCTCCAGAATTTCTTAGTTCGACTGGTCGTGGGAGATGCATCAGAGGATGACTGAACATCTGCCAGGATGTTTAAGGAACTATTAGACTGCTCACCATCTGATGACACAGATTTCGTCCCTAGATTTAAACCAATTAAATTAAACAAATCACTCAAGTTTTACAACTACTTCCCACAAAACTCAGTTTTATGTTCTGCTTGAAGAACTGACGAGCAACTGCACAAGAACTGGCCCAAACAAATCGCTTTAATTTGGAAGCTACACATATAAGATCAACAAGACCAAGATTGCAAATCAAATACCATACTCAAACGCTTAGCAGCTGCTGCAACGAGTAACTGCGGCACAGTCCGTATTCTCCCAAAGACTCTACAGATTGTCATTCTTGACCTCTAGAATACTTGAATATTATAATGTCTGGAAACTCAACTAAAAATCTCAACTCTTCCTAAACTCATTTTGTCTGTAGGCTGGTTCCCTGTCTTCTTGGACTCCTTTCTTGACTTTTGACTGGATTCACCATGAAATTTGGCCTGCACAACGATTTTGCTTAGCAGCAACTATCAACAGATGCCTTGAAGATTATTACAGGGGTAAGTAAGTATGTAAGTAGTAAGTAAGACATTTGTTAACACGCCATGTGTCCATCAGCTGAGCGAGGAATCGTAGGCGTGAGGAATCGTAGCACAGTGGCGCTAGAGACGTTCTCAGATTATTAGATTATTATTATTATTATGAAATACAATGTTTTTGTGTTGTTGGTCCAGTGTTTCTCAATCACTGGCTTCCTGTTTTGTCAAAAACTCAATGTTGCATATAAAATCTATAATGTTTGTGAGGTTCTCAAAATGCCCTATATAACTAGCCAGACACAAACACATACATATATGCATACATACAGTCATTCACACATACATACACAAATACAAACATACATACATACATATATGCATGCAGACTTACAAATCTAAAATCAACATTTACCTGCATTCCATATTACATGTGTCTCTCTATCTGCTCCTTTTATGCATTTATTGGCTATCAACAACAGAGGTAAATGTAAAACGTAAATGTAAATGAGGTGGTGGCATATCAGCTATCGGTTCTCTAGAAGTTACTTTTTTAGCTTAGACTGACCAGGTTTTTAACTGGTTGACAATTTTAACTCAACGCAACCACACTTAATTGCTGTAACGAATCAGTCCCTTTCTAGCCTCCCCTTCTAAAATTGCATTAAGCTGGGATTTGTCAGCAGGTTGCTCACCAAGTGAGTCTTAAGTTGAATTTTCCACATTTTAGATTTTTTATTTTTGAAATAGTGCATTCAATTCTGTTTGAAATGATATATCACTTATATAAATACAAGTAGTTCCAGAGTCAGTCGAACATCGTTACTGTCAAATTTATAATTCTGAGAAAATTTAGATTATCGGCGGGACATACTGTCTCCTTAGCAATTGGTACTTATATTGCATCTATTCATGTGAAACTGGGCAAACGTCTTTCGAAGAGCGCATTAATTATGCAAGGCAAATACGAACAGCCTATATCATAATCTGAAAAATTACATAAGTTTGAAGATAGCTATAAATTTGATTTTAAAAATCACTAACAACACAGATAGTGATAATATATTTCACAAGATAGCTATAAATTTGATTTTAAAAATCACTAACAACACAGATAGTGATAATATATTTCACAAGATAGCTATAAATTTGATTTTAAAAATCACTAACAACACAGATAGTGATAATATATTTCACGGTACATCTCACTCCTTTACTTAAATAAGTAGACACAATATCGAACTCTCCAACAGAATAACATTTATGTCACACAAAGTGTTCTTAGGATGACATGTAAATATGCTTATTCTGACCTACCAGCATATCTACAGCCCTTAAAAGAAAGCCTCATTTGCTAGTGCCCTGGAAAATAATTGTCACTTGAATAGTTAAAATGGACAGACAATTATAATCTTTAAAATAATTTATGATACATCTATGTTGTTCGGCAGAAGGTCACAAATGATTGTCTGAATTTAACAAAAAATAGGATTTTGTATCTCTGCTAGTCACAATTATTACATTATTAAATTTAAGCATTTATAAGCGTAAAAATGTTAGTTTTAAGTGAAAACATATAGACTAGGATATATTTGACGTAAATATGTTAAAAAGTCAATATGCATGATTTAAACCTAAAACATCTTTTACCTCTGACTTAAGACTCATTTTGTCTGAGTGGATCACATTGGTATGGCCATGACTAACACTCAGCAACATCTCCAGGAAGAATTAGAAAAACTAAAACAGTGTCTGATGAGGGTGTCCTGCTTATCCAGTAAGTAAGACACTGTTTTATAAGAGTGCTCTGACAGCTTCTTACTGGAACAGTGTGAATGCCCAGATATGCATACATAACACGCCATACTATTGTACATTCAGTAACACATTAAACCTGCTGTATTGAAACAAAATATGTTCCACCTTTACCTGAAGGACAGCACCAGATATTCAATAAGAATCGGCTCATAGTAGCAGGCAGACTGTCCGTGTCACAGTATACTAAGTCAGAGTCTAAATGTCGTCTTGAATCTAGAAGGTACAGGTGAAGTGGCTGGGAGATCATGCAGAGTACTAGTAATGCAGAAAAAGGTGGAAAATCATCCTCCCACCCTTTCTCATCTTTCTCTTCAGTTAAATTAAAACTGCTGCATCACGAACATATCGGTGGCCAGAGGGAGTCACTGCATCTCCTATCCACGTCTAATACAATGTCAAAACACAGCTAATAACTTGATTTTGATATTGATTACTTTGAGCAGACAGAAAATGCCAGAAATCTATAAAACAGATTGATTAAAACAGATCCTGTCAACAGATTGTGTCAGAAAAGAACTGTAATCCAAGACATTAGTTCCGGCAATTATTTCAGGTCTGGCCCATAAATGTTAGGTTAATGTCCGGAAGAAATAATTGTGCTGGTTACCCATTACTGCTAAACTACATTGCCAGTAATTAAGCTAAGCAGAAGCAGACATTATAATTTTCAGTGAACTGCAGTAAACAACCTTTGGGATAGGCAAAACATGACAAAACAGTCAATTACCACAAAACTGAAACAAAGCTTTTGTCAAATTCACTTAAAAACAGAACTTACAAGGTCATAAATGCATGAAACAAGTCATCCGGTTAAATCATTACAAGTCATCCGGTTAAATCATTACAAGTCATCCGGTTAAATCATTACAAGTCATCTGGTTAAATCATTACAAGTCATCCGGTTAAATCTATACAAGTCATCCGGTTAAATCATTACAAGTCATCCGGTTAAATCATTATTAAAAAAACTAAAAACCAAATTTTGCTTTCAAGGAATCGAGACTGTTATCCAAAACACATAAATCAAGTAATTATTATTATTTACTATGCCAGTTTCTTGTTAAAGTAAAGAGTAGCAGAAAGCATAACTGACTTAAAAATGTGTCAGTAGATGATGGTACGGTCCAGGCACTGCCATCTTCCTGATGACGGTGATGATGAAGACCAACCAAGCTGTGTGCCCTTCGCATTTCTACAAAGTCCAAGTTTTCATACCAAATCCACAAACTTCTCAACCTAGCGCTTCCTAACCTGACCTAGAATACGATTTCATCATTATGCAACTATAATTTCGTTGAAATATGTAAGCGCAATAGCAAACATGTCTGCTTAACAGCTGGTAAACAAAATCACAGAAAGATTGCAAGCTCTCTTTGCAGTAATTCGTTCTCACTGAAACTGAAAATGCTTTTGCTTTTGGGCCTCCTGTAAACATACACAGTCAAGACATCTAAATAGAACATTTAATATCCATTGTGTCTGATGCAAAGGCATCATTAAATAAACCATTTTAATCTTATCTAATGACTTCTATTATTCAATTGTCACAATGAACAAAGCATCAATCGATGGTCATTACAAGTGTCACTTCAGTCAAAAAATGTAATCTGCTGGAGAAGTCCAGTCTAAATCCAATCAGCCAGGGAACCAGAAGTCAGTCTATAGTGGGTAAGCAATTCAACACAGATGAGTCTCAATTTAAGTTTAGACCTGAGTTACATTAAAGACCTGACAGAACACATGGAACTGGGCAGTAAATACCACAGCTTTGGACCAGCCACCAAGAATGCCCAAGAGAGAGAGAGAGAGAGAGAGAGAGAGAGAGAGAGAGAGAGAGAGAAAGAGAGAGAGAGAGAGAGAGAGAAAGAGAGAGAGAGAGAAAGAGAGAGAGAGAGAGAGAGATAGAGCAGTATTGTTATGGTGAGAGATACCAAAAGAGTCAGTGTCTGTTGATCAAGCACAATATCTGTTGGTGTAAGGGGTCAGCAAGGAGCAGTGGTATGTCAGCTGATTTAAACATAATACACTGTCATCTACACAACAGATTTTAAACTGGAATATCTGCTTGATGGGCAGCCAGTGTAGTAAATGCAGTGTGGGTCTAACATGCTTCATAAGTGAGTTGACTGATACAAACTGAATGAATAGAAAGGTGCAAGTAAGATGCAAACTGACAGTGGGACAAAAATGACCAAACCAGTTTTTGAGATGTTGTATATTATGACGAATGGCCTAATATCATCATCGTTGTCATCATCAAACAGAACATTTACATTTTACCAAATACAATGCAGACCCATTTACGTGTGGTTCAGGGGACAAAGTTGTTAGTGAACCGCGGGTTAAGAAGGCTTTCTGGCATTGGACAGGCTTTCTGATGTGAAGGCACTATGCACTGTAGCCCACTACCAGACAATACTGTCCTATTACTTTGAAAGGTCACATTGCCGTCTTGGTATATAGGAAAAAATGACTAATTTAATATCAATTTATGTTTCAGGCTACATTAGCACCTACTGTTTCCACTCATTATTTTAAAGTGTGAAGTCCTTGCTTTGGACTCCTGAAACCTGGGCTAAGACAGCAGCTAAACTCCTGCCAGTGTTTGCTAGTCTGACTGTGGCAGGTAAGGGAACAAGTACCATAGTTCATCTCAGCTACAGCTGCTTCTAGGTATGGGCCCTTTATCCCTATGGGGAGTGAAAACATACACAGCTATAATAAGTTCACCTGCTTTGGAAATGTACTTCCATCTGCAGAGCTTAAAGCCAGCTACAGCCGGCAACTTTTGCCGCCTGTTCTGGCAGCAGTTTACAACTGACACAGGCTATCTAAAATAATAATGTTAAGAATTAACGTACCTGGTGCAGCAAGTGTATTGATTTTAGAAAATTTCTGCCTTCTAGCATTACACAGCAAGTTCATTCCTGTATCATGTCTTAAATAATCAGCATCGGAAGCCATGCTGCAACTGCTCTTTAAGCGATTCGGATGTAAAGAAGCAGTGCATAAACGGGACTGCACTGTATAAACATGACTGAATCAATTGACTGTTCAATTAATCAGTGCCAGTTTGCAGCTATATAAAGAGGAAATAGCAATGACAAAGAAACTGAAAAAAGAGAATCCCAGATAACAATGATTACGATGATGAAGACAGTGAAGTCAGTGACCACCATCATCACCTGGACTGTCACTACAGGAACTATGTAAATGTAAATGTAAACATTTTGCCTATGGTGACCATATGGCCTCGATCCTGCTCATTTTTCAACCTGTCTTTGGCTCTCATTGTGGTGAAGGCCAAGGAGTGATTGGCTGGGGATAGCCTGGATAAAGAAGGGCAATGCTAATCATCATTGCTACGACACAGTGTTGTCAAACAGCAACTACAAGGCAATCTCTTTCTTTTGTTCTTCTGGAAATTGACGTTAATGGCCTTAGATGCCACCAGATGTCGTTAAACACTGGAAACTTGTTCTTCTGGCTGCTTATTGAGTTGGTTCTTCTGGTGGTGTCTTCTTGTATTGTATTGTATTGTATTTGATAACTTATATAGTGCTTCTTACAGAAAAATCTACTCAGAGGCGCTTCCAGCATGAGAGCCCCTTGGAAATAAGAACGTCTTTAAACAACGAGCTGACTGAGCTCTATCACCAACAGTGACCCTTGCATGAAACAATAGCAGAAGTTCATTCCATAAAGAAGGGCCAACAACAGCAAAAGCCCTCTGCTGCGCAAGTGAGGACTTAACATGAGGAACAAATAGATCCAGATGATCTAGAGATCTTAAAGGACGGGATGAGATACTAGAGTGTGGAGGCCGAATAAGATCACAAAGATATTTTGGAGCCTGGCCCATGCAAGCTCTAATTACCAGTGACAAAAGTTTAAACTGAATATGAGATTGGAAGGGAGCCAATGAAGTAGTGGTGGCTTCTCTGGTGTGCTGAGATTTTTAGGCTGGACAGCTGTCATCTTAACAGAGACAGAGGCAGGAAGTTCAGCTGATCAACAAAAAAGGGTGTGCAAGTTAACATTCTACTATGTTAAAAACATAGCAGAACCCTCTCTCTTTGTTAAGCAGCAAAGATAGTCATTTGCTGTCTTGAATGGAAAATTTTTCCATTTTGTTTGAGTTTGAGCCTGCTAGAGTCGTTTGAGTGGCAACAGACCCACTGATTCCGCTCAGTTAATAGCCCCTTTGCCCTGAATAAGTTGTGTTTTACATTCCCAAAAGCCTGGCCCTAAACCAAATATAGTATATTTTCTGTAGAGTTAATGGATTAATTTGTATGCGTGGAACAGCCTGTGTAACTTAGTGTAATGATAGAGCATCATATTTCAACGTGTGTGCATTCTGTTGTTTGTTGATTCATAATCACATAATTTAAAGACGGCCTTCCTATATCAATGTTTGAAAAAGTATATAAGTTTGAAGTATGCTATAAATTTAAATTAAATCACTAACAACACCAACAATAATAATACATTTTATGGTACAACTCACTCCTTTGCTTACACTGGTTGACCAATATAGAGCTGTCCAACAGAATAACTTTTAAGTTGTAACTGTAATTGTAAACTTGAAATTTCTAAAGCGCTACGTAAAAGCTAAGCGCCAGGGCACCATCTTATTCATGAGTGCTGCATCAAGTCTGTAAGGTTTTCCAAAGATGCCATGTCAAGAACCAAGTCCAGGAGACCAGAGAGAGGAGGGAGAAGGGGGTAGAGTGGGTTGTGTTTAAGCTGAGAGAAATGGGAAGACTGATCAGGGTGGGATTTCTTGAAAAAGTGCGACATGCAATGGGCCACTAGGATGACATGTAAATATGCCTATTCTGACCCTTAAATAAAGCCTTCTCATTTGCTAGTACCTAGAAGAATAATTGTGTCAGTTAAATACTTAAAATGGACAGACAAAAACGTTTCAAATAATTTATATATATTACATATATGTTGTTCAGCAGAAGGCAATAAAATGATTGTCTAAATTTGACTAAAAATAGGATTTTACAAGTCTGCTAGTCAAAATTACTACATTATTAAATTTAAGCATTTATAAGTGTAAAAACTGTTGTTTGAAGTGAAAACATCTATAACAGAATGTTTGACCAAAATATGTTAAAAAGTCAATCTGTATGATTTCAACCTAAAATACCTTTTAGCTATGTTTCTGAAAAATTGAGTGGTATGACTTAAGACTTATTTTGTCTGAGTGGGTCACATTTAAGTAGCACCTGTTAAGAACAATCAAAATGTTCTATGTAAATCAATGAAGCACAAGATTCAGCTGTTATCAACTGGTGGCAAATAATGATTCTGAATGAAGCGATGCTGAACGAAACGGCTCAAAAGATAATTCAATTTGAATGACTTTTAAAGGAATTATTTTCCACTGTTGAGATATAATATCCAAAGCCCAGAAACACAGGTAGCTATTTAAAATAGCTATTTAGCTAGTTTAAATGCTTAGCAGTCACTGTGCATTGTGTGCAACACGAAACACTGAACCGCTAAATAGAATCAGTCATATGACAGAAAGATGCTCACAAAAAGATTTCTTAGCTAAAATCAGAAGTAAAACAAACCTGTCTCACTTAGGAAAATGTTGGACTTGAAGTGCTTATCAAATAGAAGCTGTCACATATTGTAACTTATATAAAATTATAGAAACTCAAGTGTTAGAACTCACATGATTTTGTTCAGACTGACTGAACACAAGCAGGATTCTGCTCATACTTATACAGGTAAATAGACAGTCACGAAAAGCAAACAGATTAACACCTGGACCATTGATATTGCAGATGCTCAAATATACACTGAATGCATCTGCTACTGATTTTCTCTCAAATGTCCACATCAACAAACAATATTTCTGATAACTTTTTTTGTGATTGAAAGAGGAATAAAACATTTTCCACAGCCAAAGGAAACTCAGAAAACCCTCTTTTTGATAACCTGGTTTCTATCAACTTACAGATTCCAGGTAACTCTCTTTTATCAACTGATCCAATCATCAAAGCTCGCAAAAGTTATTCAACTGGATTGTCATTCATGCGCTAAAATTGTCACAATATACTCCTTGTGACTTGGTTTTCAACTGGGTTTCGATCAGATCATCAGTTTAGACTTTGGTTTAGCACTGCAATATACCAGTAGTGACATGACTATCAGTTGTTAATCTAGTATAATTAAAGTTTTTAATTTTGGATTCTGATTTGATTCTAGGAAAGCAACATGCAAACCAAAGCTTGAGATGAAGACCTCCGCCTGGAGATCAACATTTGATTTCTGGCCTTGGCAAACAATAGGATACTAAGTGAAATAGCTGCTCAACATACTTTGCCTTCCAAAATGGTGCCATGTAACAGGCATTCGCTTATTCAACTTATAAACCAATCAATTTAATGGTGCACACAAATTCAGCTGTGGCTAAACAGCTGTTCTTTGCAGCTGACTGTCAACAGTTTATCTAATTTTAACAAAGCTATAAATTGCAAGAGTAGCAAGATGCAACTAAAGCTGATTATTAGAATTTTGCAGAGGTGGCATTCATAAGTGCTTGTCGTATGCAAATAAAGGTTACTTACTTACATCCATATGTAATCACTTGCATAAGTGAAGAAGTTAGTAAGCTTGGACCACCTCACCCTTTATACCACATTTCTTGGTGCACTGCCTGCTGACAGAGCACTGAATTAACGTCTGTATAACGGTACACTGAAGCTTCTTATTTCTTTTGAAAGTTCCACGTCTATCCTTTCTTCTTTCTTTCCAACTACTCTTGTCTGTTTGTGAAGGTGTGCAAGCTTAGATGGCATTATGTAAGCTTCTTTGAACCCATCCAAAACCAAATAAATTGCATCTATGCAAAGTTCGACTGGCTAACTACCATTCACTTGAGTGGATTGGTCGCCACTTGCACTGGGTCAATGTATACCTTCGGCATCATACTTGATTCCACTGCGACTTTCTCAGAGCACATTCTAGTCATTTGCAAAAATCAGTTCACTTTTATACAAGAAATTACTGTAACTAAGTTTTAATTAGTGCCATAAAGATATATTTTACACAAATTACAAATGCTTTAGAAACCAAAATTTCAATCTCATAAACGAGATTACTGTGACTCACTTTTAACCAGCATCACAAAGACAAATTTGGGCAAATTGCAAATGCTTCAGAACTCATTGGCCAGGGCCATAGCAGAAGCACCATGCTATGGTCATTGCACTGACATTCTACTGAACAAAGAATTCAGCAGAAAATATGCCTCATAGTTTATAAACTCACACACATAGACTAGCCAACTTATCTTTAATCTGCTTATCCCTCACACTGACCAATATTGTCTTTGTCAGCTCTGCAAGTTCTGCTATGTCATTTAGAAGTGACCATCACTTGATATATCTGCCATATGCCATCAGTTATACCTTATATAATAGGATAATGGCACTATAGAAATTTCCAGAGTAGATTGGATTAGACTTCTCATTATATGACTCAAATGGTCTTAGGGCTAAGCAGTCATTAGGCTTAAGCACAAACATAACAACAGAAAACAACAACAGTACAACTTTTTCCTACAGCAAATATGTCTTGACAGTGAACTGCAGTTCCACATGCACCAGGATTCAAACGTTGCAAGCACAGAAGGTCACCTGAACAGCAAATGGACTTTGCACAATCAGTAATTATCACAATACATAATTGTCTGTTTTCAGGCAAAACACGACAGTCAAAGAACAGCTTCTTGAGCTACATAAATGGAAAGAATTTAATTACAGAACCTGACAAGTGGCTTTGGCATTCTCTTAGCTCAAGCTGTTCTACTTGTTTTAAAATTCTTCTCTTTGCCAACTCTGAAGGGACCACAAAGGCAGATGGACCAGTTCACAAGCATGCTAGAATTAATGGCTAAGTACCTTTTCCTAACCATAGTTTAAAGAATTAATCGGATCAGAAGTGTGTGTGCGTGCGTGTGTGCGTGTGCATGTGTGCCCGTGCGTGTGTGCGTGCGTGTGCGTGCGTGTGACAAAATGGGCAATTATCTATCATGTGAAGATTGATAAAGCAATTTAAAACACTGCGCCTACCATCGTCGGCTTCTTTGTCTTCTAAGTTTTCCGTCAGAAACATTTCATCCAGTAAAGTATCACTATCCTTCGAACTGTCCTGTATCATTTCAACCATTTCTGCTCCATACGTCCGCATCATATGTGCACTTGAGATTTACGGCCTTATAGCCTGGGCTCATTGAAAACCTTTCTTTTAGAGGCTTCATTCTGTTTTACCAGTCAGAAAATTGGAAATTCCATGTTCAGTGGCCTGTATTACGAGCAAGTCCTGCTTGGCCTGACTTCAAGTAAGAGCCGTTGAAACTAGGTCATCGAACGTATAGGACACATTACTCAATACACGAGGCTCTAAGAAAGTAAGTTGACAAGGGCGTACACACAACGCATCTACTGCGAAATAAGCCCACACACAGTAGCGGCCTTGCACGGCGAAACTTTGACAGACGGGCATTTGTAATTCCTGATTACTTGGAACGATATTACAGTTTGCTGGTTTGCAAAGACAAATGAAACCTGACGACATCCACCATCCAGACAAAACTTATTTCCTCTATCTATGCTGTCGGATACTCTATCAAAACAAGACTTTCTTCCGTGTATTAGTGAGTCATTTAAGAAGACTTTCTTCCGTGTATTATTGGGTTATTTGCATACGGCCTTCTCAAAAGCACAACTTTGATAAATAAGAGCATCAATTCATCCGTAAGGGAGTGATGCCACGGAAATGACCGTGCCAAATGTCTGCTCCAATCATGCCTGCCTGTGTGATAGCATCTGTCCTCCTGAAGGTTGTGCCTGACACCAAGTACAGCCTTTTCTTTTCATATCTGTGTATCTGTTCTACCACCTGGTTTGCTTTTCTATCTTTCTCCATGCAAACCCATATCCCAGCTATATCACTTTTCATCTTTTTAGTTTATTTTCAACCTCTAAATCATCACACAACCTCAGTAAATTGATCTGTTGCATGCAGGGATGGGCAGTAATTTAACTGATGTAATTGAAATTATGTAACAGAAATTACGATTGTAATTGGTCATTTGTATTTTGTTACTGTGCATCAAAGTAATTTATAATTTGTAATTGAATTACATTTTTCATGTAATTTGTAATTTCAAAATACATACAGTAAAAACTAATTACTTTTATTACTTTACTCATGTTCAAATTCTTTGAGTGTTGAAAATTCCTCTTACTTCTTCTATAAATAAAAGAACTATCCCGCTTCAAGGGTGCGAAGTTGGGCTTCGTGGACGAGTACATCCAGGTACTGAAGCCTATTGCTACTGCACCAATAGAAAGACTGTAGTTTTGCAAGCATGATTGTAAGGCCCAACAGATGCCGTTAGTCAGAAAAACTGTTTGAAAATCTGTTGCTTCTTAAAGAAAATTAAATAAACAGTTTCAGACAGTGTAACACAAAATAAAAAGTGTAAAAAAGCATGCGTTTCCTGTTTCAAGTTCATGATCCCACTGCTGTAAGTAATTTGTAATTTTAGTATTTTTAAATTACATAATTTGTAATTTGTATTTTCGATCAAAATTCTAAAGTAATTTGTAATTGGTAATTGAATTACATTTTAAAAAGTAATTTGTATTTTGTAATTCAATTACATTTTACTGTGTAATTTGCCCATCCCTGGCTGCATAGATGAATTTTTGTCAGGAACTTAGATGAGCTAATGGTGTTTTATATTTCTTCTTTTTGCATTCTGGTTGTCACTGTTGATTGAATCCTTGAATCATTTCAGCAGAAAAGCAGTTACTCCTTACCCAAGGATTCACAAGCTCGTTCATAACAGGATGTGAATCTGGGAAGTTCAAACAAGCACGCCAATAAATACACAACCACAAAAATGCAGAAACCTATTGTCAAATTTCTCTCAGTCCAGACTTATGTGGCTTGAAAGTTTTTATTTTCACTGGAGATAAGTATTAATTAAAGTTAAAAGTATTGGTTTTAATCTGTAAAATTTTACACATGTAATTCTATTTGTAAAATGTAAATGTACATGGTTTTCTGTAGCGACCATATGGCCTCAATCCTGCTCAGGTGAGATCCTTCACCACCGCTGTCCATTTGGATGGGCACCACACCATTTAAGGTCCCCGTGCACAGACCATGCTAGCCCGAGATTCAAATATCTTAAATAAGCCATCTTCTAATTATGCACTAGGGAACCTCACACACAGCGGCTCCTTGGTGTACGCATTTACTGATGTAGCTAACTAGGCCAGTACTTGGCTGCCTTAAACGCTCATTCACAAACTCTGTGATTGTTTTGCATTAGCCTTACCTTTTAAATCAAATTAAAAAGTTCTTATCATATAATGGCAACACTCTTGCGGTTGGGACATATACACTGACTCAGAGCATTACAATGCATGGCCATATTTCACTTGTAGCCGGGTATTTTTTGTGACTTTAGGCCTACAAACGTTCATTTATGCAGTCACCACAGAACACACAGCAGAAGAGTTACAATGGCATACCGAGAAATCCAAACAAAAGCCTCCCTCATTTACTGAACTTGAAAGAGGTCCATGTTCTTTGACACCCATGAGTAGTTGTGTAGGCCGTTTTGTCAGGTCATCTAGATCATTACCTCCACAATTGGGCTGTAATTATTATCATTAGATCAGTTCAACTAAACTTCTGGGTCATAGTTTCATTAGTCATTTTCGCCCCTTGCTGAAAAATTCAATAAATAGACATTATCGAGAAATTGTATTGTCTTCTGGGTGAAAGAACACCTAGGCCTTCATTCTTGAAGCAACATAACGCATGATTACAAACGTCATGTATTCCAATTGTGCTTGTGTGATTTAAATACATTTGCTCTGCTTTTTAGTCCATAGAAGCATATTTTGCTGGGAGCAGATGCAGATATGGACCACAACTTGGTAGCCATGATGGTCCATCGATTAAAATTCATCAAGAAGAAGAGGAAACAAGTAAAGTAATGGGATCAGAAAAAATTGAAGACTAGGAGTAAAGAACTATCGGAAAAGATCAAGGAGTACATAGTAGAAAGAAGTACAGCCATGACAGAAGAAAGAAGGAGATTATTACTAAGGAAACACTAGAAACTGTGGGATATCTAAACTGTGGGATATCTCCTCGAAAACCATGTATTACAACGGAAATACTTCAGGATATGGAAGAGAGGCGAAAATGGAAACATCAGAGTATAGAGAAAGCTAAAAATAAATATAGGAGAATAAACTACGAAGTACAACAGAGACGGCCACAGAAAACTGGTCGGAAGGGCAATCTAGAGATTTGGAAGAGTTACAGAAAACGAGAAGATGTGATCAAGTGTACAGAAAAGTGAAGAAGATGACAAAAGGGTGAACCAGAGAAAGTGGAAAAGAGGTAGAAGACAAGAATTCTAGGGTACTACAAGATCCCAATGATGTCAGAAGAAGGTGGAAGTAATATATAGAGATCAAGAACAAGAACAGGCTCACACACCTTAATCAGGACTCATCCTCCTGGAGGGGGGAAAGAAGTATGACCAGATGTGGTGAAAGATGAGGTACTGGCAGCCATCAGTGAAACGAAGAATAACAATAAGGCTGGTGGAATTGATAACATCCCAGCGGTAACAGGACAATAACCCCCTGGACAATTACCCCCCCCCGGACAATTACCCCCCCGGACAATAACCCCCAGACAATAACCCCACATGCAAATAACCACCCAGACAATTACCCCCTGTACTGATACAGTACATGCAGTAAAGAGTAGACATGAAAGACTTACCATACATCAAAAACTAATTATTAGACAATTATTAGACAAGTGGGCACAGAGTAGACATGAAAGAATTACCAAACATCAAAAACTAATTATTAGACAATTATTAGACAAGTGGGCACAGAGTAGACATGAAAGAATTACCAAACATCAAAAACTAATTATTAGACAATTATTAGACAACTGGGCACGTGGACGACGACAACCTACTTATGCCATTGGGATGTGGAATATGTATCGAAGATCCGAAGACGAATTACCAAAAACAAACAATTCGGTTGAAGGCTGGCATAGAAGTTTTCAGGCGAACGTCGGCAGTTTTCATCCAACCATTTGGAAGTTCATTGGATTTATTTAAAGAGAACAAGCATTACAGCAAGTTCACTGCAGCCAATTTCTGGCTGGTCACCCATCACAACCTCCAAGGAAGAAGTATGCTGACTCCAATGCACGGATTTTGGCCGTCATTAGCAACTACAATGAGCGCAATGTTCTTGACTACTGTCCGGGGGGTTATTTGCATGGGGGGTTATTGTCCCAGGGGTTATTGTCCGGGGGTTATTGTCCGGGGGGTAATTGTCCGGGGGGTTATTGTCCTAGAACCCATCCCAGCAGAGATACTCAAAAATCTGGGAGGAAAAGCAATGGCCGAACTGGTAAGACTGTGCCAGGACAAATACAACACTGGAACTTGACTGGAGGACTTCTTACAGTCCATCATAATCCAGATGAAAAAAAGAACAATGCAATGGCTTGTGAGGATCATCAAACAATCAGCCTACTCACACGTACATGCTTCCAAGATTATGCTAAAGATCATCACAAAAAGAGTACAAGCCAAGACAGAAGGGACCAAGTATTTGGATTCAGGAAGGGTAGAGATACAAGAGATGCCATTGGAGCACTAAGGATGTTGACAGAAAGAAGCCTTGAACACGATCAAGATGTTTATATATGTTTTGTGGACTACGAAAATTTGATAGAGTAGATTGGAAAAAACTTCTGCATGCACTCAGGAAACTGGGAATTGATTGGAAGGATAGAAGATTCATTGGAAATCTGTACATAGAAGGTTAGAATAAGAATAGAAGGCGAATATTCAGAAATGGAAATAATTCGTAGAGGAATAAGACAAGGATGCCCGCTATCACCAATACTGTTTAACATCTATACTGAATAACTTATACGAGAGGCGCTAGAAAATGTGGATGAGAGAATAAAAGTGTGAGGTCAAGGCGCTGAGATTTGCAAGCGATCAGGCAATGCTGGCAAATAGATAAGAAGTCTACAAAGGATAATGAACCACCTTAACCTAATTTCGACAGAATGTGGTATTAAAAGAGATATCAAAAAGACAAAGGTTATGAAGACAAGCAGAGAAGAAGAAACAACAGTAAGAATATTAGTAAATGATGAAGAGTTGGAATATGTCAGGCAGTTTGGTACTTAGGAAGTATGATTACAACAGAAGCAAAATGTCATAATGAAATAAAAAGGACGGTGATAGGAAAAGATGCCTTTATGAAAAGGAAAGAAATAATGAGAGGAAGACTGAGCAGAAGAAAATGGTCAAAACATTGATATGGAGCATGGTATTATATGGATCGAAAACATGGACCATCAGAAAAGAAACATCTGAAGACTGGAGGCTTTTGCATTATGGGTATGGCGTAGAATGGAGAAGGTTAGCTGAACAGAGCACAAAGCAAATGAAGAGTGCTTCAACACGTGCAAGAGAGAAGATCTCTGATGGCTACAGTAAGAACAAGACAGAGGAAATTGATTGGACAAGGACAGATATGGTAAACTGAAGGAGGATGCCCAACAACATCAGGAATGGCACCATTGGATGTTTGAACCTGCACAGTGGCAGAGAACTTAAAGAGGAAGAAGTATACTTGAGCCACAATCGATGCATACTTAGAGTGTACATTCAATGAAGAAAACTGCCATTAGAGGTGTCAGTACGAAGTTATACAATTCTAATAACGAAGTGCAATATTTTGTAGCATATAACACAGCCAAGTGTAATCCATTCTGTGCACAAAGGAAAGGTAATGGTTCATATTCTCCTTTACCTCACAGCAGCATTTGATCATGAGCATGACATACTCCTTCACCACCAGAACACTGCACATTGGCGTTTATCAGCTGGTTCACACCTTAACCGTGCACTTGAACTAGGTGTGTCCACATTAAAAAATTCACCTCAGTACCTGATTTACTGAGCTGCAACATACCGCTAGGTTCTGTACTCAGTCTCCTCCTGTTCACCCTTCATAGCACTTAACTTGATGCAATGCTTGCTGACCAGATGCTGATTGTCATCTGAATTTTTAAAGAGTTCTGAACTCTTTGGCTAGAACTATAACTAGCACTTCAAAATATGAGCAGATAACTTCCGTACTTACACTTTTGCACTGACTGCTCAGAAAAGGATTCATTTCAAATTAGGGCTTATAGTTAGTTAAACATTTAACTCTAGTCAACAGCAATACTTAAAGTCACTCCTCATTCTAGACTTACTATTCGAACAGTTCACCTGACTGCTTTCTCTGGTGATACCTAGGACTAGAACTGTTCTTGGGGAATGGGATTTCTCAGTTGTTGCACCTAGAATTTGGAACTCTCTTCTTGCATCTGGTCATTCTGCTCTGTCACTTGTGTCATTTCATTCTCAACATAAGACTTACTTTTTTCAAATTGCTTATCCTCCATAGGCTGTTTCTTGGTCTTAGTAGATTGATCTGTTGGATGTTGAACTGATTGTGGCTTAGTTTTGGTGTGCCACCAGTTGATGCTTAGTGCACTAGACATCAACACAATAGAATTCATTAACAAATAATAATAATAACAACAACAACAACAACAATAATACCATCTATATGCTGATGAATTTTGGCCTTTGATTTCTTTCAACAGTTCCACATCTACTGAATTTTCATGCATAAATCTGCATTTTAACGTACATTTTAGAAAGACAGCCCTAAACCAGGTGCAGAATATTTTCTCTGGTGGGCTTTGAGTAGACAAAGGATTGATTTTCGTCCGTAACAGATGCAGCAAACTGACTGATTGTTTATAGTGGGTAACTCAGTTAGTGTAATACAGCAGTCATAATTAAAAGTGTGCGTTATTTACTTGTATGCTGTTGTTTTATTGCATAGTCAAAGATGTCCTTCCCCTCTAGCCGAAAGCATTCCTCACTTGGGTCACGTGACAGATATACAGGGTATAGGGTCAAGCTCACCAAATCCGAAACTTTACCCACTGGCCACAGGTCGCCGCACTATTCTGGGATGTGGGAACCTTTGGTATCATCCTTGTATGTGGACCCACTACTGCATTCAATCTGTGGGAAAGTAGAACCCAGTAGATCCAGTAAAAATAAGCATAGAAGTTCGCTCGTTGAAATCACGGACGTTTTGTGTCTGCAACATGTTTGTTTACATACAATGATGCATCAGTATACTGTGCTCAGAGACTTTGGACTGGAAAATCCGGTCCCAATCTCTTACTGTGCACATTAAAAGTTTATGTTTGCCAGCGTGACAGCGTCACATCAGAAAGATTGATTGTGCTTAATATTATAAGAAAATTTTTAATGTGCAAGTAGATCTAACTTAATACACCATAAATGCACAAATGTACATAATAACATTATTTATGCAATATGGTACAAGTGCAAATAACAAAAGAATTGACAACAGAAATGCGAACAGAAGTAAGCCAATTTTCACTTGCACTGTTATTTCTGCATGCGTTAAGAGCCACTTCAAATGACTGAGCAGCAATCAATGGCATTGAGCAATTGTGATGAAGGACTTGCTCGAGGTCCCTACGCAGTAACTATATCAGACGAGGCTCGAACCTGTACTCCACGCCAAGTGCTCTAACCAGTTGGCTACACCTACGATTCCTCGCTCAGTCCGATGGACATAAGGCGTGTTAACAACAACAAATGTACTTCGGCTACTGTGCTCCATGTGTTAACACACGCATGCAGCCTTTGCATTTGCAATGCATGCAGCCTTTGCAATAATAATACTAATAAGACAATTTATATAGCGCCATAACACAACCGTGGTTGAAAAAAGGGCCCTGTACATTCACCAGTGCATTCAGCCGTCGACGGATAGGCCAAAAAGAAATGTCTCCAGTGAAGACGACGACTTGACATACTCAGGAAGACTGCTCCGCACCAACCGCGAAGGAGTGTTCTCCAAATTTTGTTACAGTTCTGCAGACGTGTAGTTGATTATTCGCAGATGATCGTAGTCGGTAAACCCACCGCATATTCGCTGGTTGAATGCAGATGTCGAGTAGATAATCTGGAGCATTACCATTTAAAGCCTTGTACGTCATTAGACACAGCTTGTAAGTGATCCACTGCAGGACAATGCATGCTGACCCATCAGATTGCAGGCCTAATTAGTAATTAACACCTACCAGTACCACACATAATTCTGAAATTGATTTGTTCACTCACGTAATCACATAACTGCATATTATTGCATTTGAGGTTTATGTGTATGCCTGTCCAGCTGGCCTATGATGAGATAGTGCTTATCATGGCTACTATGTCAGTCAGTGGATATAGCAAATAAAGGAATGATGGGATAAGCGTACCCAGAATCTATTCTTCAAAAGTTGGCAACCCTAGATAACTAGAGCAAGAATATCACGTCACTCCGTTCCACTCCAAATTTGATTGCTAATACATACCATTGAAAGGACAGCAACAAAATAACACTAAACTTATATTACATGTAATAACAACAACAACAATAATAATAATAATTACATAAAAAAGACATAACCTATCCCACCTCATAAAGAAGAGGGTGGAGGCCTTCCAGTCTCAGATGGCAGCAGGAGTTCACTTTTCCATCCCTAACATGGAGGGAGAACTAACCTTCATTCGTACAACAGTGAGATCAGACACAGATGTCATCGCACGAGCGGTTTCCGCAAAACTCAAAGATGGAAACATATGCGCTGCTGTTTGAATTTTAGGCTCTGATGATCTGTCCATTCAGGTCGCTTTTGAATCTGCTGAGGAACTGCGTGCAAAACATCCTCCGCTTCAAAACACGCCAGAGACATTACCATTAGTTCCAGACATGCTCCCACTTCATGTAACCGAAGTCGAGGTCTTGCGCGCAATCCGTTTCTTCCCGGCGGGTTCGGAGGGGGATCCTGACGGAATTCGCCCACAGCACATCCATCCTAGACTTAATAAAAGTTCTGCAAAGAGGTGGGTCCTAACCTTGGGACATCCCTGGGTTCGTTTACTAGCCTTCTGCTTGCAAGAATATGCCCAGAAGATATTATTCCATATTTCTTTGGGGCACCTTGTTCGCCTCCACCCTCTTCTTTATGAGGTGGGATAGGTTATGTCTTTTTTATGTAATTATTATTATTATTGTTGTTGTTGTTATTACACGTAATATAAGTTTAGTGTTATTTTGTTGCTGGAACTGCCACTTGTTACTACTGGCGACGTTTGGCGAACTCCAGGGGGCTGTGAGGTGGATGTGCATGCCGCCAGGCGCTTTCTCGTTGACTTATCCCCGGACTCGGTCTTAGTCGAGCTGGATTTCTGCAATGACTTTAATAACCTTCGCCGCAATCACATGCTGACGGCGATATCGGACTAATTCCGGAGCTCTACCTTACTGTAGTTTAGTCTATTCCAGACCTTCCTTTCTTAAATACGAAAACTTTATAATACTATCACAAACAGGTCCCCAACGAGACCACTTCGGCACCCTGACGCTACAGGATCACGCCAGATTGGTTTGTTTCGGTTGCGACTTCCACAGAAGTGCACGTACCAGTTTTCTATTACGGCACGGTTTTTCTCTTACGGCAAATGCTACCCCTTGGGTTCACACAGACATGTCGACGTGTTCTTCCCGAGCTTCGCACAACCTCTATCTTCCAAGTATCGTGACTTACTCAGACCGTCTCGCCACTTCGCAACAGGGTGGGCCTGAGTCCTGCTGGACCAACAGAATCAGTCAGAAATCAGACAGATTGGTTCGTAACGGCTGCGACGTTCTCAGGAGCGCGCTGGCCATATTTTCTCCTAAGAGGTCAATGGGATAGCTTCCGTAACTTTCCCATTCGTTTTCCACAGCCCTGTTTTATCTGATGCTAGCGGAACTACTTGGGTAGGCGTCCCGTTGCCACCCCTTTACTTGACACAGACCTGTGCTTATTTCTTACGAATGGGGTTTTCCCCGGGTTCTTTCCAACCTCAACGTCCCAACCGTCGTGACTCAGACCGCCTTGTGATCTACGGCAGAGTGGGCCCTCGCCCTGCCGGATCCACGCCGTCAGCCCGAAACCAGGGATTGTCTCAGTCGTCCCCGGGAACGCACAGATTAGTCTTTTCCCGGACTCTCTCTATATTTGTGTCATAACTGGAACCGTATCGAACACGGGCTTCTCCGTATATATATGTATGTATATATATATATAACAGCTATGAATTCGCTCTAAAACACTTTGACTCGTACATGTGAAGGCACGCAACCATCCTTCACGACTCTAGCAACGCAGCACATGACACCTCTTATTCAACCTCTTTGCCCTGTGTTGCTTATATAGATGCCAGCTCAGTGATACTTAAATAAGTGTCTTAATGTGACCGATTACATGCCATAAAACAAACACTAAGGCCCTATACATTTGAATAATTTTGTGTGTTATTTTACTAAAAATAACCTAAGACATTTGCTGGGCCTAATTATCAAACTGTTATCAGATTAAACTTAAATTTTTTTAATATAAATTAATTTATAAAAATCCTATACAGGTAAAGCAGCCAAACCGTGCACACAAGCACAACACTTAACGGCTATCTAAAACGGATCATAGCTGCTCCTGCCTCTTTCCCAACAGACTTGCCTTTTGGCCGATCCACCACACCACCACCACCACCACCACCAACAACAACAGCAACAACAAACCATTGCTTTCAGAGGCACGTTAGCAGACCTCATGGAGTTGAGGACCTGTTCACTTGTTTTATAATACTGGTTCTGTAAATAAAATATATAAAATAATAATATATAAAATAATAATAATGCCCCAAGGTATTTATGATCCTGAGGTATCATAAATACCTCGGGGCAAAAAAAAATAGTAATAATATGGTGGAGTTAAGATGCTCAGATGCCATTGTGGCTGCTGTCACTTCCAAGCTGTAGTATGGCCGCATGAGTGGTCGTTTGCATTTTATACAGTCAGAGCCACCTGCCATGCCAAGCTGGGAATACGTTAACATCAAAGTTGGCAAATATCCTAAAGACCACCAGCCTGATTGGCAGTCTCGCTGCTACTTTTCGAAACTCGACCACCACAACCCTATCAAATTGAGCAGTTGTCACCATCATTAGAGTCATTCAGAAATTTCGCCATTAGTTTAAAATTGTATCATCACCGCCATCATCATCGTCGTCGTCGTCATCATCATCATCAATATTCAGAATTTTGCAGGACAGTTTAAAACTATGAAGGATTTTACTGCCAGCTGTTTTGCTTGTTCTTGCACTCTCGCCCTGTTTGTTCATGTATTGCTGTCTTGATTTTGGTCATGTATGCCATGTTGACTGGGTTGTGTCACTTTCAATAAGTCAATTTATTATACTCCTGTCTTGCCTCTTCTGTACTCTGACGTTTCCGCTTTCTTTGTGCCTTCATATACTGTTGCACCTCTCCTGTTATTCATGATTTTCGAGCAGTTAGTAGCTGATTAAAACCCACAATTTCTGTCGCATTCTTAATGACGGTGTTCTTCAGCCTGTTCCATCTTTTGTTGAGGCGCCATTTTTTATTCTTCTAGATGTTCTTCTATCTTCTCCATTAGTTCCTTGTTCTTCATTTTTAATTTTACCTTGTTCTATTTTTGTCTTAGTTTCCTTTTTCTCTTAACAAATTTCAGTTAGAGGTGGACCTTCATGGCCACTAAGTTGTGGTCTGTGTCGGTACCAGCTCCTAGTACAAAATATTACTTACTTACATGTTATATTATATCTATGTTAAGAGATATCACAGTTTCCGCTTTGATGTCGCCCAAGTTGATTAAAATAGAGTTTTGTTGCATATTGTTACATGCAACTAATTGACGCGTGTCTTAATTTATGATTATTTGGAATGACTTCTATAAAAAGAAAAAGAACAAGGGACGAGGAAAAAGTGAATGAAAGGATTACTTTCAAATCAGAAGAAGAAACTTCCAAAATCGAGGTTGTTTGAGTAGATTTGGTGGGCGATACTATAGGCATGATTATATCCTACACGTGTTTGAATCAGTAGTTTGCGAATTTGGTCTCATATTGACCATTTTATGATGGAAATAGTAGAATTCCGGAAGATTTAATGTGATTTGAGAAATAATTTTTGAAGGGCTGGTGAAATGTGGTATGATGCCTGATCGGCCTTTGACCATTTGGATTTCTGCTGCTGCTCTTTAGCTATATGACAACAAATTACGGTAATACTAAAGAAATATGCAGCATGCAGTCGCCTTTCTTGTAAACAACATGGCCAACCAAGATTGCAAGGGAAAATAGGGTGCTGCACCTCCCGGTAAAACTATCGAGTGAATAAATAACAACCAGTTACAGAGTAACAACGTTTTTATAACTACTTTTATCAAGAAGAAATTGGATAAGTTTCAATTAGGAATTTGGGTAAGTCTCTCTGATGCATATAAGAATGCTTGAGAAAAAGATCTCATGAAATGTGTTTCACCAGATGAATTCCTGTAGATATGTTGGAAAACAAATCCATACCTGTGCCAAACTGTCTTTTCAATTTTCCTTTGGCATGCATCCACAAGTTCTTCACATTTTGTGTCTGTACCTCAGTGTCGTTTTGGTGTACTGAGTCTCTGCGTCTTTCCACCCTAGGCACATAGATATCGGGCAGCGCATCTCCCACTATCATCTGTCTCTCGTTCCATCTTCGTGTGTGGAACTCCCAGCCTCACATGTATATGTACCATGAACACAACTTACGGGGCCAGTTTACGTACCCACTGTTTCTGTGTTGGTAGTTATCGACCATAAGTGTTATGGTAAGAAATTCTGCTTCGGGAGATAGATACCTCTGTGGAACTCTGTGATTGTGAAGATCCTCTCTCTACCCGTCACTCTGTATACACAGAACTTCATCCCGACTTACACACGAGGAGGCCCTTCCCCGCACTTCAGTCAGTCCTCCGATCAGTGTATGTGGTGACAAGCATATAGAGGAGTCGGTATTTTCTGTCTCGACTTTGATATTATCGGGGTAACTGGCCTGGACTATGATGTACCGGGTATTCTCTTGGTCTGCGTTAAGATGCGGTCTCTTCCATGTGGGTGCTTCACTTGGTCTGCGTTAAGATCCGGTCTCTTATGTACCGGTGCTTTACTTGTTCTGGGTTAAGATCCATGGTGTCTTCCCTTATCTCTTCCTGCCGTTTGAATTTCAACAAAGAGTAATGCGGTCGCGTCTTTCCACAAGTTTTGCACAACCTCTTCTCTTCCAACTATCGAGACTTAGACTATCTCGCAACTTCGTGACAGAGTGGGCCTGAGCCCTATCGGATCAACGGTGTCAGCCAGAAATATCAGACAGATTGTTTTGTTTCGGTTTCAACTTTCTTAGGAGTGCAAAGACCAGTTTTCTCCTATTGCAACTGCTGCCCCTTGGATTCACATAGACCTGTCTTCATGTTCTCCGAGCTTTGCACAACCAATATCTTCCAGCTATCGTGACTTATAGACCGTCTCATGGCTTCGCCACAAGGTGGTCCAATGGGAGTCAGTCAGATATCAGACCCACTTGTGGCCACAGATCAGCCACAGTCGCAGTTAACAACATTTGTGATTATCAAAAGCCATGATGTCTTTGATGAAGGCGATTGTTTGGACTTCTGGAAATGCAACAAAACTATTTTAGATAAACTATATGAACCAGCGCTTAGAGCACTGAGTATACCTGCTTCTAGTGCACCTGTCGATCGGGTGTTCAGTTTTGGGGATTTGATATTAAAACTGAATCGATCAGATATGAGTGACAAGATGCTCACATCGCTAATCTTTCTCAAGAGCAATTCTAAATGAGTGCATGTGTCTTATAATATGATCAGTGAATATACTTGGTTGATTATTATTAAATTATTGTTAAACATATATCTTCATGTTCTTGCAGTAGTCATTTGCACTTGTATTATAACTTTAGTACTTGTACTTGAGGCCTAAGTACTTGCACTTGAGACTTGAGTACTTGAAACATCTATGCTTCCAGGGTTGCAGCAGTCTGACTACTGGAACCAAAACACATTTTCTGGGTTGTCTTTCAGTGCTGTTGAAAACCCAATGACCATCATGCCACCGACCACATAGGTCATATACACTTTCATATGCGTGTTTGTAATTAAACCTGCCTTCAGCCTAATGTTACAGAGACATTCACTTACTGATGAATTACTTACTTATTAACTTGATGGTTCTGCTGATAGGTGCAGCACTGTGCTCTCTCTCTCTCAATTTGGGGTGACCATATTATTTACAAGTAGATAGACCATAAGTAAACGTTTCTTTAGGATTACCCAGATTAACTCTCTGTACTTTACCCTTCTACTCTGT
Source organism: Norana najaformis (assembly GCA_964023275.1). Classification (NCBI taxonomy): domain Eukaryota; kingdom Metazoa; phylum Annelida; class Clitellata; order Crassiclitellata; family Hormogastridae; genus Norana; species Norana najaformis. The sequence goes on from OZ029926.1 coordinate 1,021,799, forward strand.
CTAGTAAATTTATCTAAGAAAGCTGCGTACAGCGAAATTGACTCGAATGATCTGCTGTGCTTTTTGTTTAATGTGTACTGTCAGAATGTTGAGAACTAGATAGGCACGATGACAGCAAATTTCGGCACATCACTGCATTTTGCAATTTGTGTATGAGCTACTAGTTAAGGTAATTTTTCATTTGGGATTTCTGGATGGACTTTCATAGACGCAATATTTCTGTTTTGTTGCTTTCATTCAGTTTTAACATAATATCATTACTTTGTGGGAAAACAAGTCATACTGTTAAAGCCAATACTAAGCATGAATTGGACCCTGAAGGCCAAGCCAGGAAAATGTGATATTACTTTTTGGTCCCCACCAAAAACATAACAGGGACAAGCATTTGTAGCATACTGAAAATTAAATTTATTATATAATACCTTTACTTCACAAATATTTCTGTTATTGGGAGTCTGCGGATATCCGTGGCTATAATAGTCGTTGGCTGTCTCTGTGTCATTTGACAGATTATCTTGTCTAAATGTGACATCTCCTTGGTAATTTTAGCAGTTTGGATTTTTACTGTTGCTGAGTCTGTGTGTCAGAATTAGTTTTCATTTCCAACATGGATTTACTGCATTTCGGATGTTTTTGTTGCATATCATCATGACCTTCCGTGAAGGGACTGGTCCACCCTTAGGTTTAAGCAATAGTGCAGACTTTTGTGAAAACTTGTTTCATCTACCAAATTTGCATATTTAATAAATTTAATTGCTGAAAGTTTTTCATCACCAAAATGTTCTTGATGGCTTTGAATAAGTTATTAAAGAGACAGAAGTTAAATTTATCCTGTGTTTTTGACTACTCAAGAGCTAGCCAGTAAATTCTTGATTGATCCTCTTTGCAGATAACATTTCTGGTGTATGGCTAAAATTTGTTGGTTACTCATTATGTGATAAATTTCTTCATCCAAGTTCAGAATTTTGTTATATCAATACCCACACTGCATCGGTTAATATTCGTCATTATTTAGATAGCCTGTGTCAGTTGTAAACTGCTGCCAGAACAGGCAGCAACAGTTGCTGGCTGTAGCTGGCTTTAAGCTCTGCAGATGGAAGTACATTTCCAAAGGAGGTGAACTTATTATAGCTGTATGTGTTTCCACTCCCCATAGGGATAAAGGGCCCATACCTAGAAGCAGCTGTAGCTGAGATGAACTATGGTACTTGTTCCCTTACCTGCCACAGTCAGACTAGCAAACACTGGCAGGAGTTTAGCTGCTGTCTTAGCCCAGGTTTCAGGGGCTTTATGCCAAGGGGCATGGCTGTCCAAAGCAAGGACTTCACACTTTAAATCATGTCTGGAAACAGTAGATGCTAATGTAGCCTGAAACATAAATTGGTATTAAATCAATCATTTTTGCATATATACCAAGACAGCAATGTGACCTTTCAAAGTAATAGGACAGTATTGTCTGGTAGTGGGCTACAGTGCATAGTGCCTTCACATAAGACAGCCTATTTCCTTGCGCTTTCTAGGCATACTAAGACTTACATAATTCATATAAGATTAGCTTGGCTTTCTTAACCCGAAGTTTGTTAACATGAGGTCACGATGACTTCATCTCCCAACGACTGCATGTAAACGGACCTGTGCTGTAGTCATTGTCATAATTAGCATTTTCTTCTTTGTTGTTGTTTGCATATTATTTGTATCATTTCCAGAAATTTCCAATGAAAGGCAATAATGGTTTTTAAGACTTTACGTCATCTACTTGAACACCCATTTTGTCTAACAGCATGTTTACATCTGAATCTTTTACTGGCTTAACAAGGCTTTATAAGGGCCACTGATTTAGCTAAAGATTCAGAATTTTTGCACTTGGTTCCATGTTTGATGACTGTGTGTGCACTGAATTCATCAGAATATGTCGATTTAGCATCTACTGCATCTTATTATTCTACACAACACAAAGTTTTGTTAAAGATAGGAAATGGAAACTTTATTGTAAAAATTTGCAAGTGCTTACTTGTAATAAAAACATGCCAGTTTGATGCAAACAATAGCTGTGTTGCTACTGTGTTACATTCTTCATGCAAGAGTACTGCTTCATATTTTTTTAAAGACTTTTATTCAACCAAAATACTCGTTCTGGTGTCACATATGAATGACCTCTGACAGTATAGTGGTATTGTATGAGGCTTTGTTGTATGGGACTTTGCTACTTGAGGCTTTATTATATGAGGCTTTGTTGTATGAGGCTTTGTTAAGATATACTTCACTGTATTTGTTTTCTATGTCAGCCATTTTACTGATCATGTGTGACACAGTGGTTGTTTTTTGTGATTTGTCAATGTAATTAGCTGGTTTTGGCAGAAAACAGATTGCAAGCTAAAGCCATGTTTCGTTGGTGAAACTTTAATAGGTGTTTATTAGGGTTTGGCATAGCATCTTTGTTTTAGTTGATAAGCATCTAAATGGACAGCGTATTTCCACACTTCACTGAATTTTGAAACATTTATACTTTTGCAAGTTTTGGAACTTCACCTCTTGAAATATGAAGGCATATATGTTCTTGCTTGAATGAGTTTATTTATTTGATAGACAAGAAGTGTGTTTGAAAGAGCAAGATTTGTCTCATAAATGTTTGATTATGAAATGCTATGTAGCACTTGTTTACTGTTTGTAGGAAGTTAGAGATGAATATGAAAAAGATTCATCTGATGAAGAAGTAAGCAGTTCATTTATTATGTGATTTGACTTAAAGTAATAAAACTTCATCTCAAACTTCTAGTTTAGCACTTCCTGTGGAAGATGGTTTGTTGAAATGTTGTGGTTATTGCTTTAAGTTAATTACCATTAACTATTTTTGTGCCTTTTTGCCATGTGTACAATAAAAGGTGAAAGAAAACATCAGATATACTTAATGTATGTACGATTTAAGCCTAAAATTGATTACTGTGCCATCAAGATGTGCAGTGAATTTACATAAAATAGCTTTTATCATTGCTGAAAAAATGTCTTGTATCTGGGTGGAATGTTTTCGTGAAATGCATGACATTATTTTCGAATGTAATGGGTCAGAATATCATAAAATCTTGCACAAAATCAAAGACAGATTAGAAGAATAACTGGCTAATGAAGTTCTCCCTTTCTTGAATGCATTTGACTCTAAACGACTAAAACATCATATTGCTTTGACTTTCTTTTGGAAGCACAATTATTCTTCCTTAATGTCATTTATTGCTCCAAAGAAAACTTCAGTAAGCACACTGTGATTCATACATTTTGATGTGCCTCAAAAAAATCTGGTTCCCAAGAACTGCAAGTCAAATCTACAGAGATTTGTTGAACAGAATTTTATCAGCTATTGATAGATGAAGTTGGTTTTTAATGTTGTGACAATTTGATTTTGATTTGTACATGAATTTTGACAGGATGTTCGTAACACGATTGGAAATGTGCCCCTCAAGTGGTATGATGAGTATGATCACATTGGCTATGATGTCCTTGGGAAAAAGATCGCAAAGCCAAAGAAAGGAGATGAAATTGATGAGTTTCTGGAGAAGAACGATAACCCAGATTACTGGTGAGTACATGAATTAATGTCTAACAACAGGGCAGTATACAAATGCTTTTGTTTTATTCTGATATACTAAAAATGAAGCTGCATTATTGCTCTGATATTCTGGTAGCCACTGCACTTTTGTAATTTTGTTATTGGGCAATTTTTGGAGGTAAATTTGACTGTATTCTTGAAGAGTATTTCTTGCATCTGAGTGGATTCTGATTGTCAGGTTTTGGTGTTTTAGGCGCACAGTCAAAGACCCAGCAACCGGACAGGATGTTGTTCTGACAGACGAACAAGTCAATTTAGTCGAAAATATTGTGAAAGGGCGGTACACGGAGTCAAGCATCGATCCATACGAGGTGAATTCTGGGCTTTGATTGTTGTCTCGATCCATAGAGTCAGAGAACAACATCTTTATTATTTTCTTAGAGCATGTTGTGATTGCTGTTGGATTCTGCCTTTTTTGTTTACAGTGAGACTTTTCGGATGAAGACTTAGCACCTGACATAAGTCAAATAATTACTGTGAAGATTCTCTGTCTGATTGTCATCAAATGGCATTTGACTGAAATCAGGATGACCCTTACTCATCTGTTGTGCCTTTGCATGCAGCCAGCTTGACCTCTGTCTAAGTCATGTATTGTGCACAAGAGTGACCCCTTCAACAGTCATCTGATATTTTCTAGTAGTTGTGCCATTTCCTGCTAAATATTTAGGATAATGCATGCATTTATTAAAACTCCGCCATTGCCATACTCGGGTAATGCCAGTCCCAAGCCTGGATAAAGGAGGAGGACAATGTCAATGGCCTTTAATGCCATAAGATGGTGTTAAACAACGGAACTACTACTACTATCTTTGGTTAGTTTGTCTGCTGCCATCTTTTGTTTGCAGCACCATTCAGCAACTAGGCAACTTTTCACTGAAAACAAATTGCTAATTTTCTATGATGCATTGTCAACCAGCAGTGGATTTTGGTGAGTTGGAAAGTAATGTGACAGTCTTGTAATGCCCTGACTGTGTGTCTAACACATTTTAGCATTTCATCCATTTGCAACTGAAGGATAAAGAGAATGGGTGCCTACCCATCTTCAGCTGGAGAAGATAAGAGACCAGATTTGAATTGGAACTCGAGGAATGCTGTGCTAAATATGAAATGATTCAATGATTGTTTGCTTTCAGACATACAGCCAAGGTTGTCTTGCATGTGTCTGGTTTTGTTGCCAAGGTAATAGTGTCTGTTGTGTGCATGTATGTTTAGCCGGCAGTCGACTTCTTTACCTGTGAGACGATGATTCATCCAGTGACAAATCATCCGGATCAGAAGAGAAGTTTCATTCCATCACTTTTTGAACGCAAAAAGGTCAATTTCAGAATCATAAGAATCATTTAAAGGTACTTCATAATATGGCCACATTACATTGGAAACACCAGTTTCCAAGATTGCAAGCAACTTCAAGTCTGGTGATTACTTGGTGGCTGACCACCTAAAAATGTGACGTTCTGTGCCAACACTGGCATTTCCTTCTAGCCCAGCTGATTTTTATTAAATTTCCAGTGTTTCAACTGCCACTAGGTTTTCAACTTTGTCATCTGTGAAATCCCTACCTCTAATTCAGATATTGATGTGCTCTGTATGAGGCTGTTCCCCAAGTTTTCTTTAGGTTTTGATTTATTTGTGAAATGCCTTTCTTCTCAATGCTATTCTCATGCTTGATCTCAACACAACATCTACTGCTGTCTGCTGTCATACTTCTGAGGTAACAGCACTGTATGACATGTTCCATCTTTCACCACTGGTGGTGATGGTTAATCTTTCTTTCAAGTCTGCTCACCGCCTCCTCGCTAGTTTTGTTTTCTTTAAATTGTGATATTCCTCCAGCATCTGATTAAGACCCATTTGTGCAGAGCCCAAACTGTGATATGATAAGCTACTGCCTGTAGTATTATAGTTTCCTCTGCCTGGTACAGTGCAGACACAATAACGCAAAGTTGTGGGGGAACAAGCCTTTGAAACAGCTTGTAAAACAGTTCGCACGTTAAGCGGGACAGTGTTGAAATATATCTCCTCTGCTACTCAGTCACCCACACTCCCACGCTGTTCCCTCCAGCCAAGCTCCTCCTTGCCTCTTTGCACGGCAGGCAGGTCTCTACCCATCTGGCTGCCCAGCCAGCCAAATTCTCTGCTGTCATGCTGGTCAGGCCATACCTGCCGATTCCCCCTCCTAACCCGTTAAAACCGGTTCCAGCCAGACTTCATTGTCCTTGCCCTAAATAGCTCCCTCCCGCAGTTAAGTCACATGCAGATTTGTTTAAAAGACACCCTCCCGCGTGCACAGCTAATGCCAAGTTCGGGAATGAATGGAATGTTATAGGTGCCAGAGTATGTCTTACAACACCATGTTCCATTGATTTAATTAGCCTTATTCCCGGTAGTAAATTGGTGAACCCATATATTTAGCGCTACACCGCAGTTGTACAACTGACACGGCGTGTTAAGTTAATAGCTTTGGGGACATATAGCTTTGATGTCAAAGGTTGTGTTATGCAGAATCACAGGTAAACTGGGAATGCGTTAACGTGTCCACACTGTATAACATTTTCTTGTAGGCTGCTTGCCATGTTTAATGGATTGATCTGCTGAAGTGGGACCAAGCTGACCCTTGCCTCTTGGTTTACTTAAATTAAGTTGACATAGGGACCTCCTGGATGAACCCTTAAGAACTGAGCACTTTAAAGGGGCTCTGGATGTGTCATACTTCAGACCATCTGTAGAACATGCTATGCTAAACATGAATTTTGATGTAATATAATCAAGGAGATGACTCCAAAATTTTATTAGACTTTTAAATGCAACGTAAATATAATACTTCACTTGATATTGGTGTCAAAGGTTGTGTTAAAAGTACTTCTTAAGCCAATTATGTCGGGATCAGAACAGAATTCCTGGATTTTGAGAGATTCATGTGAAACTTGCACTGATATGATGACAACTCAAAAGACTTGATTTTGCTGATAATTTTTCCAGTTGATTTGCTGTTTTTTGCAGGTGGGACAAATGGTAGACGCTATAAAATCAGGTCGAATGAAAATGTCAGAAGCTGCAAAAGGTGAAGAATCTGATGAAGAACCAGAAGAGAAAGTGCCAACATTCTATCAGTTGTGGTCAAATGACAGCGAGGTTTGTAACTTAATAAATGCAGCAATACTATTATTATTATTAGTAGTAGTATTATTAGTAGTATCAATGTCCAGTGTGTATAAATGGTAAATTATGACCTTAGTTTTGAATGTCTTTGATATTGGTTTTGATCTTGGGCCTCTTATATAAGTTTTGGTCTCATTATCATAACTGCTACTCACATTACATAAAGTGGAAAAGTAGCAAAAGTGCTGAAATAGCATATAATGAATGTTGTAAAAGTTTTCTTGTGAATAGCTGTAATTAACTTTAATTGTTGTCAGCCTGAAACCGCACGAAGATATCGACAGTATATCCCTGCTCCAAAGATGCGTCTGCCTGGCCATGCAGAGTCGTACAATCCACCGCCAGAGTATCTGTTTAATGAAAAGGAGGTAAGCAGGATGTCCATTGTCACAAGCTTAATTCTTTTGTTTACTTAACGATCTTAATTTACAACCAATTGAGATGATCAGACTCAAAGGGAATAGCAGAATATTTTGCTTTTCATCATGTCATGTAATCATCTCTGGACTGGATCCAGTCGTTGATTTCTCTATGACACCCCTCCACAAATCTCGTTTCCCGGCCATCTCCTCAAGGGTCATTCTCCGTCTGCCCTCCGTTTTCCCATAGATAGTAACTCCGGCACCTTTCAGATCCTCTTCAAGGCAATCTATCCATCTTCTTTTCGGTCTTCCCACTGCTCTCTTTCCGTCCGGTTTGTATTTAAAGATATTCTTTGGATTGCGGTTCTCCTCCATCCTCAGGACATGTCCTGCCCACTTCATCCTTCTTTTCTTGATCACATTACTTATCAATGGTTGCTGTGTTCGTTGTCTAATACTTTCATTCGTTACATGGTCCTTATAGCTAACTCTTAGTATTCTTCTGAGCCATTTGTTTTCTGCTGCATTCAGTTTCTTCTCCATTGCTCTTGTAATACTCCATGACTCACATCCATAGATTAGTACTGGGATCACGCATGTGTTGAGGATTTTTAGCTTTATCGCCAGTTTTATATCATGTCGTTTGAAGACCTTTTGTAACCTGTTAAAGGTTGACCCTGCAAGCGCTATTCTCCTTTTGATTTCTGTTTCTGATCCTCCCCCTGCTTTCATTTCACTTCCCAGATAGACAAACTTATTTATTACCTCAATTTCCTGTCCCTTAAGCTTAACTATTGGCCCGTTGTATTCCTTTTTTGTTATTGGCATTATTTTAGTTTTGTTATAGTTAATTTCACTGGCCAACAGAAAAAAATTTTTTTCTTGTTGCCTTCGGTTTTAGACCTGTTCTTGGGGTAATTTTGGGCGCTGATTCAGAAAATGTAATTGGATTGAGTGCATCAGGTCTAGTTTCTGAGATATCGTCGATTTTGTAAAGAAAACCCAGTCCACTCTTTAAACGATGTCTTTGACAAAACTAAAATGTCATAATAAGCTTTATTTATGGCTAATTATAATTCTTGCTGATTCATATAATGCCTACATCCTTATAATGTAAAATCAGCATATCTTGCCGCGTGCTGAGATATTGCTGATTCAACGAAATAACTATTCCGTAGCCTACAGCTTACTCAGCACTAAATTCATGGCCTCATTTAGAATTTATTTGTGCTTATACAGCGTTTCATGGTTTCGAACTATGTAAATAGATTATGCTGAAGTCAGCATTTATAGCCTATATAAACCGCCTCCTGAAAGCTAGAGCAGCTGCAGTCATCTTAGGGCATATTAAGAGTTGGTCGCAAGAACAATCTGTGAATGTGAGCATTAAATAACTACATGTTCTTACTATTTTTTAGGTTAGTCATTTAATTCCTCAGATGCGAACATCCTTAAGGTCATGGCTACTTCCAGACGGAGCTGCATTAACCATCCAGACATATTCTGCTACATTTGTGGGGAATACACACTAAAAGCAAACAGGAAACCGATTTCTGAGTTTGTAAAAAGAGCATATGTAGGTTATTTTGGTGTCAAACTTGGAGATCAAGATAAGCAATGGGCTCCTCATACAGTATGCAAAACTTGTATTGAACAATTGCGCCACTGGACAACTGGAAAGAGAAGCTGCCTGAAATTTGGTGTACCGATGGTTTGGAGGGAACAGATAAACCACTTCGACGACTGTTACTTTTGTATGGTTAATATCATAGGCATCAATCGAAATAATCGTCACAAGTTGTCTTACCCTGATATACCTTCAGCCAGGAGACCAGTTCCGCATTCGGATATTGTACCAGTTCCACCTTTTCGCGAACTACCTCAGCTCTCAGACGATGAGACTTGCATGTCCAATATCGGACAAGATGACGAAAGTGAAGAAAGTGGGGGCAGTGACAGTGATTTCCAATCAACTTCACACAGTGAACGTTTTGACCAAAAAGAGTTGAGTGATCTGATCAGGGACTTAAATCTTTCCAAAGAGTCCTCTGAATTGCTTGCGTCCAGACTAAAGGAAAAGAATGCACTTCAGCCTGGAACGAAAATTACAATTTATAGAAACAGAGAAAAGGATTTGCTGCCATTCTTTACCGAAGACAACAACCTAGTATTCTGTAATGACATCAGCAACTTATTGAAGAAAATTGGTCTGTCGGATTACAGCCCAGATGAGTGGCGTCTTTTTATCGACAGTTCAAAACGTAGTCTGAAATGTGTGCTTTTAAATAACGACAACAAATTTGGTTCTATTCCAATCGGTCACTCCACCAGGATGAAAGAAGAGTACAATGCCATCTCTTTAGTACTGGAAAAGATAAAATACAAAGAACATCAATGGGTAATTTGTGTAGACTTGAAGATGGTAAATTTCCTCCTTGGTCAACAAAGTGGCTACACAAAGTATCCCTGCTTTTTGTGTCTTTGGGACAGTAGAGCCAAGCATGAACATTGGACAAGAAAAGATTGGCCTTCGAGGAAAGACATGGTGGTTGGAGCTCAAAATGTAATCAAGGAATCTTTGGTGGCACGAGATAGGATCATACTGCCACCACTACATATAAAGCTAGGCCTGATGAAACAATTTGTCAGGGCTTTGAATAAAGAAGGTTCATGCTTCGTATACATAGTACACAAGTTACCAGGAATTACAATGGAAAAATTGAAGGCTGGAATCTTCGATGGTCCACAGATCAGGCAACTTATGAATGACCCACTTTTCATACCATCAATGAATGAAATCGAATCTTGTGCCTGGTCTTCCTTTGATCTTGTAACTAAAAATTTTCTTGGCAACAAGAAGGCAGACAATTATGCACAACTAGTAGAGGATATGCTTCTTCATTTCAACAAGCTTGGCTGCAACATGAGCATTAAAGTCCATTATCTCCACAGTCACTTAGATCGCTTTCCAGAGAATCTTGGTGACTTCAGCGAAGAGCAAGGTGAAAGATTTCACCAAGACATCAAAACAATGGAAAATCGATATCAAGGAAGATGGGATGCACACATGATGGCAGACTATTGCTGGAATATTATGCGCGATTGTTCCGGCAGATGCCACACTCGGAAATCGTACAAAAGGAGCTTCTTCGGTGTCGAATGACTTGAAATTTTTATAACAAACTTGTTCTGTTTGGTATCATATAAGTACAGTTTCAGGTACTACCATTTTCTTTTAAGTATTTGTATTATTATGTTTATTTAGTGTATCACATAATAATTTGAGCACTACATAATTATAGCTATAGCCTTATGTTTTATGGGCGAGCAGAGGCAAGGACTGGTATATGGCATAATGTTCTATATCTCGAAAACTAGACCTGCTGGGAGAAAACTGGTGCCTTTTCTGGAATCAGCAGGTCAAATATACCCAGAAACAGTTCTAACATTTGAGGCAACAAATTATGTGTTGGCCAGTGTTTTCAGTCCAAGTTTTCCACTTTCCTCTGCTAATGCTTTTAGTTGAACTAAAATGACCTCAGTTAAAAAACTGAGGTCATTTGGTATGAGTTGTTGCACTCTGGTCTTTCATCAGTGGGTTTAGATGGATGATTCTAAAAATCTGGCCACTGTAGATAAACCTATTTGGCCTCACTCAACAGGACCTTTGGCCTGGCTTTCTGAGATTCTGCAAATACCACCTGCTTGAGATATAAGAACGTCTTCTATGAGCATCTTTTATGAGTAAGATAAATTTTTTACATTGATGGTTAGCATTTGATTTTATAGAAAAAAGAGTGGGAAGAATTGGAGCCATCAAAGAGGAGACTGCCGTGTATTCCGCATAAATATTCCAGTCTCCGTGAAGTTCCGGGTTATCGTAATTTCACACGTGAACGGTTTACACGTTGTCTTGATCTGTATCTTCTGCCTCGACAGATCAAGATGAGGGTTAGTTTTGAAATTTCTTGCAGTTTGTTATTTTTAAATGTCATTGGTAGAATAAATATAACAGATAATCTGCTGAGAAGTTGCATCTTATTGTGCATAATGTTGTTTGTTTCTTTTTAATTTAAATTCCAGTTATGAAACAACTTGGGTCTGCAAAGTGCTTTCTCTAATCTGTGTAATAATAGCCTTAGGTACGTGTGTGGCATGGCACTGCCAGCGAATTAAATGGTACTTATTAGTCGATTGACCACCAAATGTAAGGTTGTATTTCAAGACATGCTAAGGTGTAAAGAATTTCAAGTTTGTTAATAAATATCATTTTAAAAATTTCAGCATAAATATGGTGTCATTATTATTTTTAACAACAACAGGAAAGACACTGCTTCTGATATTGATATCTTCTTCAAGTTCTCTGCCCCAGGCAGATTCGAACTTCCAGTGGCACTATTCCTGGCGTTGTTGGGCTTCCTCCTTCAGTTTACCATATCTGTCCACCATCTTCCAGTCTAGTAGCATTTGTATCGATCTTCCTCTTCTTTCCTTTCCTTCCATTCTTTCCTCTATGATATTTCTGAGAAGGGAATCACCTCTCAGTATGTGTTCAATCCATTTCCTCTCTCTTGTTCTTATTGTAGCCATCAGAGATCTCTCTTTCACCTGTTGAAGCACTCTTCATTTGCTTTGTGCTCTGTCCAGCTAACCTTCTCCATTCTACGCCATACCCATGATTCAAAGGCCTCCAGTCTTCAGATGTTTCTTTTCTGTTGGTCCATGTTTTCGATCCATATAATACCATGCTCCATATCAGTGTTTTGACCATTTTCTTCTGCTCAGTCCTCCTCTCATTATTTCTTTCCTTTTCATAAAGGCATCTTTTCCTATCGCTGTCCTTTTTATTTAATTATGACATTTTGCATCTGATGTGATCATACTTCCTAAGTAGCAGAACTGCCCAACCTCTTCTAACTCTTCATCATTTACTAATATTCTTACTGTTGTTTCTTCTTCTCTGCTTGTCTTGATAACCTTTGTCTTTTTGATATCTCTTTTAATACCACATTCTGTTGAAATTAGGTTCAGGTGGTTCATTATCCTTTGTAGACTTCTTATCTATTTGCCAGCATTGCCTGATCGCTTGCAAATCTCAGCGCCTTCACCTCACACTTTTATTCTCTCATCCACATTTTCTAGCGCCTCTCGTATAAGTTATTCAGTATAGATGTTAAACAGTATTGGTGATAGCGGGCATCCTTGTCTTATTCCTCTACGAATTATTTCCATTTCTGAATATTTGCCTTCTATTCTTATTCTAACCTTCTATGTACAGATTTCCAATGAATCTTCTATCCTTCCAATCAATTCCCAGTTTCCTGAGTGCATGCAGAAGTTTTTTCCAATCTACTCTGGCAAATGCCTTCTTATAATCCACAAAACATATATAAACATCTTGATCGTGTTCAAGGCTTCTTTCTTTCAACATACTTAGTGCTCCAATGGCATCTCTTGTACCTCTACCCCTCCTGAATCTGAACTGATCTTCTCCCAAATACTCGGTCCCTGCTGTCTTCGCTTGTACTCTTTTTGTGATGATCTTTAGCATAAGCTTGGAAACATGTACGTGTGAGTAGGCTGATTGTTCAACGATCTTCACAAGCCGTTGCATTGTTCTTCTTTTTCATCGGGATCATGATGGACTGTAAGAAGTCCTCCAGCCATATTCCAGTGTTGTATATGTCCTGGCACAGCCTTACCAATTCGGCCACTGATTTTTCTCCCAGATTTTAATTATCTCTGCTGGGATGTTATCAGTTCCACCCACCTTGTAATGTTTCATTTCATTGATGGCTGCCAGTACCTCATCTTTCAGCACTTCTGGTCATACTTCTTTCCCATCCTCTGGGGGTGAGTCCTGATTAAGGTATGTGGGCCTATTCTTGCTTTGGTAGAGATCTTCTATAATATTCATTCCACCGTCTTCTGACATCATTGAGGTCTTGTAAAGTCCTAGAATTCTTGTCTTCTACCTCCTTTCCACATTCTCTGGTTGACCCTTTTGTCATCTTCTTCACTTTTCTGTACACTTGATCATATATTGATTTGTAATTAATCAAAAGGCAGTCTATGACTGCTTACATGTTAGAAGGTGGGGTAAGGTTGACATCATTTGCCATGACAGCCATATAATCCCCCATGGCTTAGGTTATAATGTATTCTCTGTATTATGTGCCTGAAATGTCTCCAGTCATCGTAGGTATGATGGCGTCATCCAATAAATGATACAATATTTTCAGACAATCCATTTTACTTGCTTCGTTCAATACGGCGTTTTTCAGTGGCTATAAAACATACCGCAAAGCATTGTACTTGCATAATTATACTCCCTGATATGGAGACACAGACAGTATGGTGGCTGAGTGGCATTCAGCTGAAATCAGGGTGACCCATGCTCGTCCGTTGTGCCTGTGCATGCAACATCTCAACCTCTCAGGGTCTCATATCCTCTACTAATAGTAAAGTCATGTTTTGTGCACAAGAATGACCACTTTAACAGTCATTTGATATTTTCTAGCAATTTTGTCATTTCTTGCTAGATATATAAGCTAATGCATGCAGTTATTCTTGTCAGTTTTTTATCTGTGTGGCCCGAGTTCGAATACCGGACTTATGGGAAATTGACATAGATCAAATAACCTGAAAATATTTTTAACAATTGCAAAGAGGAAGTTGGGATGGGACGAATGGGGAGAGGGACGGGAGGAAATTTAGAGTGTAAGGGTGGTTGGGTAGGTGGGGGAGATGGTAGAGGGAGAGTGAGAGGGAGAAATGGAAAGCAAGAGAGCATTTTATGTCAGATAGGGAGGGGAGAGGGAGAGGCTGGGGAAGGTGACAAGAGGGCAGATTGGAGGGTGAAGTGGGAGAGGAGAGTAAGAGGAAGAAATAGGAATCATAAGGGGATTTTCCTATATGAGACATTTTGCTGAACTAGCGTGCAGATGCTCTGCACGAGATAAGCTGGTTCTGATTCTTTGTCTTTCATTACTGCCTATCATTGGTGCACTGAGAACCTTTTGAAAGCCCTGCCGTACTGCAGGTCCTTGTGACGCAAGTGTTTTAAGGGACCTGTAGCATTGTTCCAGTTTCAAGTTAGCTAGCTGGCAATTATTGTACTCTGCTGCTTACAGCAATATGCTGGTGCTGTGCTTATGTACATGAGCTTGTGCTATCGTGCTTGCTCATGTGTTGACACATAAAACTTTTTGTTATAAAACAGACATCCAGTGCATATATGTACTGTTTCAGTCGACTTTGCTCAGGATGTATTGTCAGCCTATCTGAGTCCACGTCTATTTTGACCGGTTAGATAGCCACATGTGCAGCACTTTTGACATATTCTTCAAAGCTGCAATATTAGATGTCTTCATACATATGTATGTACATATGTATGTATAGTTGCTTAGCACTAGCACTATTCCTTGTCTTGTCATAAAATAATGGTGCTACTTATATGTAAAAGAAAAACTATATTAGTAAATTTAACGTTTCTGCGTACTTTTATATGTTAACTTGAGTTTTGACCTTAACCCCATAAATGATTTTGTTATCTTGGTGTATTAATAGTTGATTTTCCTAAACAGGCAAATGTACGTGCTGAAGACTTGTTGCCGAAATTGCCTCATCCAAGAGACTTGCAGCCCTTCCCAACAAAACAAAACATGGTAAAGTTATTTGGTTTTGTTCTTAACTTTGTACACGTGTTTTTGTTTTATGGAAATATCACAGCTACAAATTTCTTTATCAGCTGAGGAAATTAAAAGATTAGGAAATGTGTTTGAATAATCTTCTCATAAAAAGAGAAATTCACCTTAGACATAAATTTGTATAGCACCTTTTTAGCAGAAACAAATTAGAGGCATTCTCTATGCCAGCCTAAATGATATTAAAATTTGTTAAGAGCAAAAGTTCATAAGTAAGCAAGCAGTATATATATATATGCATATATACATGTATGTATAAATGAAAAACATTGTACAGTAAAAGTCTGGTAGCATGCAGATGTCTGGAGTCATGCTGTCAGAATTCTGTGTAACTGAGTTGCTTACTACCGGAATATGCTGAAATATGTGGCCTGCACATGAGAAAACCCTCACGAAGTCTGAAATTTTCAAAAATGAGTTTGATATTGCATTAGATTGGGATAGAAGTGCTGAATAATTTGATGAAAACCACTTTTCTGTCACAAATGGTAACAAAGTTACACCTTCTTAGTATGCATGTCAGTGCATGACTGGTACTACGAAATCATGAGTTAAAGTTTACAATAATTTAGATGTCTGGTGTAAAGTAAATAGATGTTTAAAGTGCAAAAGTAGTTATGTTTCTCAAACTTTACTGAAACCTTTTGAGCGCCATTTTTGGCATCTCTGTGAAAATTCTATTTTAAAACCTACAACATTTTGAAATGCACACTGGTTATATCAATTTTAAGGCTACAGATGACTATGCAGGAGCAATCAGATTTCAGTCACTAGCTCACTTGAAATCTCTCATGTTTAATAAAAAATTCTAAAGAACATCCACAACGATACACTGCATTTAATGCAGCACAAAAATAAGGATAATAACTGCATATTTCATTTTAATTTAATAAAATCCATAAATATTAGAAACCATATTTACAGTATATGAATTTAAAGGTACAATAGCCTCAGTTTGTCGAGTCCATGGTCACTCAGCATCTCAGTGAAAACACTGTCTCATTAGACAGGTCTGACTGTCAATTATACTCTGCAGCTCTGTCGTTCATTCTGCAGGCAAAACTGTTAACAACTACACTTTTTTCCACTGCTTGTAGTTAGTTTGTATTAGTTAGTTCATCTGTGTCTTCTGGAGGTTGTGATATTGCAATTGTTTGATGTTTTGTTGCTGTCTCTTTGACAACATTATTGTTTTGCGCACATGTAGACCAGATGAAATTTTGGTGAGGATGACGAGGCCCGGTTCAGTTCTTATCATTTTGAGGTGTTTCATCCAGAGTTCCAGAAGTTACTGTTTAGATGGTCACGGTTGGCCATTGTGTTGGTGACACAAACAGTTGAATGTTCCATTGATCAGTTTCTGGTCTTCTTTGCTGCTGGTCTTTTGGTACAGTGTTATGTATATGTATATGAATGCGACTACTTGAGGGTGATCATTTTCCGGCTGAGGCCAAAAGAACTAGTTCCTCATTTGAAGTGTGCTCTATCCCAGTGAGATTGTCAGTTAGCTCTGCACAATGTTTGCCTATAAGTGTTTGGATATGTCTGAGGTGTTTGTGTCTTGTTGCTGGTTGGTTTTTGTTGTATTTGCTTAGTGTTTAATGTTTAATTCAAGCATTTAAGAAATTTGTGGTATCTATTAGAGGATAATGATGGCCTGGCTTTGTTGCTGATATGTTTATGTAGGTGTACGTAGGACACAGTGGTCCTGTCCTGTGTATTTCAGTGGAGCCTTCGGGGCATCGCCTGGCATCTGGTAGGCTCATTCATTTATTTTTGTGCTTGCTAACCACTGCCTACAGTCATCAGTTTCTTCTGCATTAATCTTCAAAGTTAAAAAAATAGATTTAGAAGATTTTCATTTAGTTTTTTGTCTCTGCTGACTGAGTTGCCGTTGAACAGAACTTTAGAGGATTCGTCTTGGAATTGTTCAGATGGGAGAGATCCAGTGATACAGTTAAAGACAAGCGAAGACAGACCCATAAGCGACAAGTGACTAAGACACATGCAGACATAGAGACAAACAGCCAGAGAAGTTACAGAGCCAATTCATCAATATCTAAACTGGAGAAATATGGAAAGTGTGCTTTGTTTGAGTTTTACTTTGTTAAATGGGTCTGTCATGTTTGTTTAAATCAGGTTCTGCAGATAATACTCTTAGAATATGGAATGTGCTTACTGGAAGATGTCTGTCCGTGATTAAATTCAGCCATGCTGTAAAAGACGTTTCCTGGAATCCAAGCGATGCTCTGCCTTGTATTGCTGCTGCTGTGTATGTGGGCTTCTTTGTCATTTTCCAGTTTTGTCTTTCTACAGGGATAGATACTTGTTGCAGAATTACTACAGTATTTCTTACCTATTTTAAGTTGGATTAGATTTTTTGTCAAAACTGAAAGTAGTTTCTAATTATGTCAGGTGTGAATTTATTTTTACAGGAAAACCTGAATAGCAGGTGCTTGAAATGAGGTTTCAGATCTTAATACTTAGTAGTTCTTGAGATACGAGGCTTACAACAACTCTCGCATAGCCTGATTTTCAGTGCTGCTGCAAATTACTTTTGTGTGTGTTTTCCTGTCACTGTATTTCAGTAGCTATTCTGTATACTAGTGTGAAACTTTCGAAACAGCTTCAGTTTTTGGTCTAGTTTCAGAAAATGTAAAATACTTTGGTCTATCAAGCATATTTTTGGATATATGGTGTGTCATACCTGCTATTTTATAAAAATTTAACGAAATTTGATAGGTGTATCTTCATGAAGTGGCGCCATTAATCTTCAATCAACTCCTGCAGCAAATTTTTTCATGCCATTACACTTGGAGTACTCGGAATTTATTTGTGCTTGTTTACAATATAACTTGCTTCACAGATTGGGTTCAAAGGCTTAAAACTGTAGCTTTGGACATAATTTTAGGTGATTTTCCATAACCTGGAGAGGCATGGCTGTAGGGTCTTGAAATATTTACTACACATGGGAAAGCCTAAGAAGTTCATATGGTTAAAATGTAATCAGTATGTCTCATCTCCATCAATTACTAACATGTCTTGTAAGGTGCCTACTTTATGCCATCATGAATCAGATTTTGATAGTGAAAATAACTAATGTAGACAAACACAGTTTCAATTCTGAGTTTAAATTCTACATCTAGTGTAGTATTATGGAAAACTTGCTGCAAGAGTTTGGTAAAAGTTTAATGGCTGTATTTTGTGAAGAACTATCTTGCAGTTTGCTGAATTTTTACAAAAGGGTATGTTTGATGCACCATGTGTAAAAATAAGTTAGAGCAAAGTGTTTTACATTTCCTGAAACTAGACCAGAAACTGAAGCTATTTGGAAATTTTTGTGCTTGCATCTGGAATAGCTACAGCTGACAAGCAGTGACTGGAAAAACATGTAATATGCAATGGCACTGAAAATTGGGCTGCCTGAGGTGTGTTGTAAGCCTCATATCTCAGGAACTACAGTATAAAGTATTAAGGTCTGAAACATCACATACCTACATAATGCACATTTATCTACATACTGGCCAAAATTATCAAATTCTGAGACGGTGAGGTGGTGATATTTTCCAAAAACTCGTCTAGTTGATACAAAATGACCCTTTCTTCTGGACCACTCCTCTGGAACAATCTTCCACTGAAAATACATATTTTTCTGAGAGAGATGTTTCAAGAAACATGTCGAAATCACATTAGATTGCACCTTTTTAGATCTGTTAGATAGCTATGTTTTAGTGAGTTTGTGAGCTTCTTTTTTCTGGTGGTGAACTCGAGCTGAGTATAGCTCTGTCAGTGATGCAGTGTCAGGTTGTTCTATCCTGGACTTTACTCCATGCTTATGAAGCCTGAAGTTCTGGTCTGCAAGGTCTTCCTGAGGATCCTCCAGATGTCAAAGGTGTCAAGTTTCTAGTTGAGGGCCTCTGTGGTTACCACGTTTTGCGACTGTAGAGGAGAACTGGCAGCACGTACAGTCTGTAGAGCTGTAGATCAGTATTCAGCTCAGTTGTGGGGTGCCAGATTTTTTATCCAGAGAGACCATGCAGGATCTAGTGATAGTGAGCTCTTAAAAGGCGATATATAAGTAGTCGTATACGTACATGCATATGTGTATGTGTAGTTTATATGAGATGACATTGGTCAAATGTTTTCTGAAAATATTTCAATTCTGTGTTGTTGTCTTCTTATTATTGCTTTGTTCTTTTTCAGGAACAATGAGATCATCATAATAAATGCAAATCCTCTTTCTGAAGCAAATGACAATGTCATTAGCTGCAAAGCCACAGATTCTGATTCTACTGGTCTGTAATACAGAGTTATTTTGCAAGTTTCATAGAATAATTTGTTTCAGTGTTGCTATGGTGGGGCTGTATATGTATATTCTGTTATGGACAAGGACAGACTGGAGCTGGCGCAGCCTGCACTTCGGCAGATTACCATAAGGATGGAATTGCAGTAATCAAGCCATGTGAGGATGAATAAACGGGATGGTCACTGCAGCACTGAATGATTAAGAGCGCCATGTGATGCTACTGAATGGTGCTGCAGAAACTGCTGGAGATATTGGTGTGATTAGCCATAGATAGTTCTTTGTCCGGAAGTACACCAAATAACATACGAGTTGCTTATTCCAGCTTTATCGATTCGTTGTCAATCTATGTGCCCACGAGTGTGCGCTGTGTCTTTGCTGGAGTCATTCGAATCCAGTTTGAAGACCTCTGTATTTGTTGTGCTTCCGCTACAATGACTTTCATGGAAGACACAAAAGCAAGTGCATCAATTGGATGGCAGGTAGAGTACTGTTGAATGTAGTCAGGATGATTTGTGGTTCAAAAGCATTGACAAGTTGAGTCAGGTTGGCCCATGTAGAGAGTCTATAGAAGTGGCCAAAGTACTGAGCCCTGTGGAACATTGAATGGAACTGGTTTCCAAGGCATTCAGTCTGAGCCCAAGGTCACCTTCGGTGTCTGTTCATCCAGAAAGGAGTGAAGCCAGGGCCTAGGTCAACCACAGATTCCACACGAAGTGCTAAGAGGCATGGGAAGTATGTCATAATTGATGATATTGAAAACCATGTTTACTTCGAGGAGTGCAAGCAGCACGACACATATGTAACAGAATCAACAGAGCATATGACAGTGGCATTGCATGTGGCACAGAACACCTCTCTGGATGCTATGTTTTTAATTTCTTGCTGCATTTTTACATAAAATTCTCTTTGTAACAGCTAAGTAATTGGTTTTGTCATGTGAATTTTAATTTTCTCCATAATTTTGTCTTTCTCTACTGCGGAGATAAGTTTTCATTATTTATTTCATGTCTGTATTGATTTAAGCCCCATTCATGTTGTGAGCTTTGGGGCGTGTGTTTTCTGTGCTTAATGATCTGTATGGGAACAGCATATTCCCTACAACAATCTCTTAATTTATGGTTTGAGGTCCACATTAACCTTGACTGGCACTCTCTTGTTTGTCTGCATTCATGAGTCGCCCATAAATTGCAGAACTGTTCTCTTCTTATGTAGTTCATGCCTTTTTACATGCTGTGTTCGTTGTTACTTGTTTTTTTAATTGAGATCCGATTATGGGTGCCCCATTATGGTGCTTATTTATATATTGTACTTTTACTACTCCGTGTCGGATCTGGTAGACAGGTCTGTTGTTGCATTCACACATGCATCACTGCATTCTGGTCTGCTTTTGAATTAGGCTCAGGTAACCCATTCATTTTGTCTGGTTCCTGGTGCTGTTTTTTGGTCAATCATATATTTGTTCTATTTGCAACATTTACCATGACTTTGTTTCATTTAAACACATTTAGTATATTATACATGTTGTGATCTAAATTTAAAACAAAAAACAAAATATTAAACTGGAAAACCTTAATAAATAAAACTTAATAACACATTTAAATTTAACTGTAAAAATAATGTACTTTGCAGAATGTTTTGAAAATTGATTAGCACAGATGATACTTCATTTAGGGCATGATTCAACAGTGTCCACAGAGTATATTTTGTAAGAGTCAAATCTCAGTTAAAGATGGGTTCATCTAGTTCAGATGGAGGTTTTACAAAGTATGTTTTCATTTAATTCTGGCGATCAGCTATGTTTTCCTTTACAGAAGTGGCCATTTGGTGTATGTTTAGAATTTTGATACATCCCGTAAGCTTAATTTTAGTCGTATCATTGTACTAGCATTCGGCAGATGGCAGCAGTAATAAGCTTTTTCTGTTGGGTAATGCTTTCTGCACAAAGTGGCATTTTCTCTCCAGTCCAACTTCCAGAACTACATTCTTCACAAATTTGTGCTGCATTTCATTTTTTACCCAAACTCATAGAGTTGACATTTCCATACCAGTATCTCTAGAAATGTTGGCTTCCATGTCGCCACTATGCAACCTATCTATAGCAGCTAGTTTTCCTCCACAGTTTATGACCGTTGACACTTGACCTTGCCATTGTGAAATAAGGCATATTTAAGATACCTAAATATATGTTGCATGACAAGCGCAATATATCTTACCAAAACAGGATGAAAAGGAAATAAGCTTTACAAAACATTTTTAGTGATTTTATTATGATTTTATTAAGCCTACTTCATCTATTTAGATATTTCTTGCTTCACTACATTCTTTGTACATGTTAGCTAATACAGTGTGTTAAGTTTAGAGGGACATAGTGCCACTTTGCATTATGTGGAATTGCAGGTAAAATAGTATCACGTAAAAGCATCGACACTGTATTGCTTGTGAATGTTTAACAGTAATAATAATTATAATAATAATAACAACAATTAGTAAATTCTGATAAGACCTGGCTTCAACCTAGCGACACACATGGATTCAGTTCTGATCTTAATCGTCTCTGCTGAAAGAATCTCAGTAGTCAGTGCAGTAGTAAAGGTAGTAGACTTGCCTTTCTTTTCAAGTGATATCTGCCACTGCTCAAGTTCGCTTTTCCTATTCCTACACCCAAGTCACTGCCTGGCTGCAAGCTTACATTTCTGACAACAAACAGATATTGTTTGTAAATATTTATCATCCACCATCCTACTCTTTGACTGATTTTCTTAATTCACTACATGAATATTTGATTTCCTTCCCCTCTGAAATTGTTGAAGTGCATGCAAAAGGAACAAAAATTTAACCTCATGCCAAGGAGCAAAGATTTCCATGTCCATCTGAACTAGTGTCTTAAACTCGATATGCTGTGGAACTGGCAGCCAATGCAGTACATCACACGTATAATACGTAAAATAGCTGGTCAGACGACCAACAAGCCTTGCAGCTGCATGCAACATGTGTTCATTATGCCCGATGTGCCCAAAGAGCCCTGCAGGTTCAAGTAGACCCAGTAGACATGTTCACCCATACAAAAAGAAGCAAAGGCAGTAAAGCGACTGCAAGATATGCCAAATGAGATGGATAATTGGCGAATATGAATGTTGTGGTCACCTGTGTCAAAGGCTGCACTAACATCAAACAGCTAAAAGGGTAACATGGACCCTGTCCATGGCACCATATATGTCTGAAAGTAGGCAAACCAGGATGTGACTCAGTGGAATGGTTTTTCCTAAAACCTGACCATTAACTGGGAGCAAATTGTTTATAATCTACATACAAAGTTATTTGAGAGGCAGCAATTTCTTCAATAAGTTTTGACAAGAATATCATGTTAGATATGGGTCAGTAGTTGATCGTATCACCTGGATTGAGTCCTTACACTTCAAAGAAGGAAGCAGAATTAAGTGCTTTTGAAAAACCACACACTTGTAGCGAGCGATTGCAGAGTAGCTTGAGGAATGGAAGAAGATTTTCCAGCAATTCTTGTATAAGGCACCGCTGCAGAGAATCAAACTCACGTGACTTTGATGGAGCTGAGAGGATGAGGTCAAGGAGTGCCTCACTGGAGACACCTCTCAGGTCAGGCAGACATCATTCTGTGTGGGGAGGGAACTCTGGAGGAGTGGAATTGGATATGTCATTGTGTATTGAGTTGATTCGGTGGTGAAATACTCCATGACTCCTAGGCTGTGAACAAAGAGGCAGCTGTGAATGTGCCTTTCCAGAAGTCAGAGGAGGCTATTGATTGTCAGCCACAGTTTTCTCGGGTCTTGGGACTGGCACTTTATGTATTCTTGCTCCTTTTCCTTGAATCTTGAATGCATTGCTCTGATTGAATGAATCCACGATGTCCGATCACCTGGGATCTTGAATGCCTGTAACGTTTTTAGAGTCATCTGGTCTGCCGACGTAGAACACGGCATTCTGCATCTAACCATGTATCAATGGCGGTCTGGCAGTAGAGTCTACCAGGTGTCACAGATGTCAAACAAGTCAGGTATAGGTAGTGTAGCCATAGAGGAAAGATATAGATTTTAGACAGAGTTGATCTGCATGCAGTTCCAACCTGAGAGTGTGGATTCGGGTCTCATACGTAAGCGGAATGGTAAGGGTCAAGAGGTCGTATTCTGACAGCGCTGGTGGTGTAATGTGCAGATTTGCTGCTTTGCATCATCTATGGTCACGATGGTGTCAAGCCAGCTCTCTCTTTTGCTCGTGTTGATTCATCCATGTGCTGCACCAGTCCAAATTCTTTAAGCAGAGAGCAGAACTGCCACCAGGGAGACTGATTATCTGGGTGGAGATTGGGATCACCTGCTGGGTGTTGTAAGTAGGAAATTGCTCCAGTCCCTGCTATTTATGTTTTTGGAGAGTGTGCTTAAATTTCAATTCATATTAACTTTGTAGCTTCATCTCTGCGTGTAACGTGGTTACCAGTGGAGTCTGGCTCAGAGTATGAAGATGGAATTCGTCTGAAAATTACTCACCCCAAGGTATAATTTGGACAAATATTATTCTTCTACTGTTCAACCGTGATTAATCTGCTGAAATTAAATTTGCAAGGTAGTTTCAGAATAGAAAATATTTGATGTATTTCTTTGCAGAAGTCAAAATGATAATATTTCAGTTTGTTAGCTGTTAGTTTTTCTTATGTGGTGCAAGTAGTTTAAAAATGTTACTGATGTACAGTTGCTTTGTGTTTGTGGCTTCATTCACTGGGCATTGACAGCAGTTGGTGTAAATGGCTGAGGTGGTCTGAGTCAGATGAAGAGCCCAGCTGAAGAATGCCTTCATCCTAAAGCAGAGCTGACCAACGTTGGAGATGTCAACACAATATCTGATTGATGTTGCCAGCCAATGTTTTTAGTTGTCTGTGTGATTGTTATTAAGTTTCATGTCAGTTTCCATTTCTAATCTCTTTTAGTGGATGTAGATGAAACAACAGTGTAATAAAGTATAAACTTAGCAGTTTGAATGGACCTTTTTCTCAGCTATTTGTGATTGGCTGCATAGAATCTGTTGGTGAGAAAATGTGCTCAGAGAATTCAGGTGTATGTCTGAAGATCGCTTTTATTATTATGCATGTTTGTGCTTGCTGTATTTGTTCATAAAGGTCATTAATAAAGTTGTTTGGCACAAGAAAGGCGACTATTTTGCTGTTGTGATGCCTGAAGGTCAGTCAATGCAGGTCGTCATTCATCAGTTATCCAGGTGCAAGTCACAGGTAAGCAGATCATTTCTCTGTTAAAGACCAACCCATTTCTTGTTTTTTTGTAGGGTTTGGCTTTAATGCATTATTAATGGGATTATTGTGTTCAAATTTTAAGGCAATTGAAATTTTAATGTAATTAATTTCTAATGCAGTAATGAAATCTTGCGCTAAATGAATTGTCAATGCTTTTATCCTGTACAAGTTTCCTGTTACCTCGAAGCAACAAACTTCTGAAGCCTTGAATTTTGTAACGTTGTTTTAAAATATATTTTGCAGCTGTAAACAATTTTGACAAAAATTTGTTAATTTGTTACAAAGATTAGCATTATTTTTTTATTTTACATTTTTTGTAATTTAATTCAGTTACAGGGAAGTGTCAGTTGTTCAGCATGTTACAAATTTCTTATCAGTTTTAATTCCTCCTTGTTTTCTGTGATTAATCAGATGATCAAAAAAATTTATCGTGCGGTCAGTTTCAGTTAAAATTTGTAATTGTTGCCCATCTCTAATTTTGTATGTTTTGTCAAGATCACACCTTTTTGTATTGATGTATGGACTTGGCAATTAATCAACTGGAGGGAGGTCTTGAATTCAAAGGGTCCCATGTTTGCAATTCCAGATTTGGTTGTGGATGACTTCTGATGCTACATAGAAAAGTAACTTTTCAGTAATAGCAAAATAAAATTTAAGGAGGGACCACAAAATGGGAAAATATTATTATTGTCCCAATAGTAGTAGAAAGAGGTTCTTTGTTATTCACTCTATTCAGCAATTTTATTCTTCTGTGGTTATATAATGGAGGCTAGCAAACAGTTTCTATTTGAGTAAAGATTCCTCGTACAAAACAGCGTCCGAGTCATGAGACAGATGTTTGATTCAGGCTCTGTGCTTTTGAAAATAACTGACCTAATCAATGTGGAGCATCTTTTGAGATGCTGTTGTTTAAATGTATGTGCTCTTGATGGAGTTTTAGCGATGTGCATTTGCTGTGCTTCATGATCTGTATAAAGACAGCAGAGTCCAACCAAAATCTCTTAATCTCTTAGTTTTAGATCCGTAATAACATTGGCTGGCACTCTTTTAGTTGTCTCTGTTCATGAGTCTCTATAAACTTTTCTAATTTAAGTTATACCTTTTGTGCCTATTTTCCTTATCTCTTTAGTTTCTGCGATTCTGATTATGACTGCCCCATTACGTTGCTTGCTTTCATATTTCGTAGTGTTCCTGTTTCTGCCCCTCACCAAAACTGGTAGAGAAATGTCTGTTACTGGATTCTCACATGCATCAATGCAGTCTGGTCTGTTTTTTATGAACTTGGATCAGGCACATTCTTTTTACAGGTTGCTGGTGCTGTTTTTACAATTCAGTTATCTCAGCTGCTGCTGTGTGATACCAGTAACATTATTTTCCATGCTGTGCTGCATGTAAATTCATAAATAACATCTTCAGTTGCACATTGTGGGTTGTCTTTGTATGTGCTTCTGTCACTTCTTTTGGCTGGTGATACTGAAATCAATCCTGGACCACTTAGATTTCAGATTCTGGAAATTTTTGATTGTAACCATGACACTTTATCCGTAGTTAGCCTATACAGGTAGTAGTTAGTCTGTGGTGACTCAGTGGTAGCTTTGCTGCTGTATGGGCAGAGGTGAGCTCAGATGATAACAGCTGTTTGCTGCAATCGCAGGCCATCGTCAGCTGGATCATCACACTTAAAAGGGTATTGCACATTGGATTCGCAGCCCGAGTACCCGCCTTTGGCCGGAAAACCTCAGCCTCTAGGTGCCAATTGACAAGCCTGTTCATCTGATTGTCTTTCTCTGGTTGTGCCAAAAACTAGAACTGTTCTTGGCGGACAAGTTATATATCAGTTGCTGGACCTAAATTTTTGAATTCTTTTCCTGTATCTGTTTGTTCTGCTCTGTCTCTTGTCTCATTTCAGTCTCAGCTTAGAACTTAACCATTTTCAGATTGCTTATCCACCATAGACTGTCTCTCTGTCTAGGTGGGCTGAACTTCTGGATATTGGCCAGACTGCACCTTGATTTTGGCACACCTTCTTTTGATGCCTGTGCATTAGACACCATCACATTAGAAGTTCCTAATTACAATCACAGTTTTAAACAAATATGTCTTGCTGTGTATAAATTGCACATTAGGTAGCAGTGTTTTGCTCCTCTTCTGTCCTGCTTCTTGCTTGTGTCTCCTATCTTCTTTGTATCTGTGCATCATCATCCAGTTACCATGTCACTCATTTGAATTGTGCTCACTGGATCACTCCAGGAATCGATTAATGAGACTAGTACTTTATCTGTTCAGTTCTGCTATCTTTCCTTGTTATTCACCTGTTTGCCTTTTCCTTACTTTCTTTCCATATATATATATATATATATATATATATATATATATATATATATATATATATATCTTCCAACATTCAGTATCATATTGTCTTTGTGCTTCTGTTGGTCTTGTAACTGCTGTAGAATTTGATCATAACTTTTGGGTTTTTCTTTTTTTCTTTTGTAGAATCCTCTGAAGAAACCAAAAGATCCAGTTCAAACTGTATTGTTTCATCCATCTAAACCAATTTTCTTCGTTGCTGTAGGTATTTATGTTTCATTTTGAAAAAGACTGTAGAGTGTATGTTCAGCTGTGCTGGAATTGTATATTCACGACATGTGCAGAATTAGGTTTGTGTCTTCATGTCTTCAAGGATATCTGTGGCAGATGCATGGGGTCTCTAGTCACCTTGGTTACTGTAACTTACTTCTTACTTGTATCACAAAGTAAAACATTCAGAACTCTGCCTAGAGCCACAACTGATATGTCAACATAACATAAATGAAGAATTTTAAGGCACAACTTTAAGAACAAACTCATCAGTAGCGCTCCCGACCAGTCAGAAAAGACCTGTGGTCAAACAGAACAGATTTCAAGCGCTTGCGGAACAAAGAAGGTGATCCTGCTGATTGGCTCATTTCTAGTCTTGTGAGGAAGGTTGTTCCAGGATGAAGAAAAGCAAAGCTTCTAT
Organism: Norana najaformis; assembly: GCA_964023275.1. Taxonomy (NCBI): domain Eukaryota; kingdom Metazoa; phylum Annelida; class Clitellata; order Crassiclitellata; family Hormogastridae; genus Norana; species Norana najaformis. Next base: position 1,049,212 of record OZ029926.1, read on the forward strand.
GCTGGGTAGTAAAGGATCGAACCCGAGGGACAAGGGCACCATGAGTGGCCAAAAGGAGGGAACTATGACCAGGAATAGATGAGGTGAAGGTACAAAAAGACCTGAGATAGGATGGGACAGTCTCACGTAAAGATTAAGATGTTAAATTTGATTTGTTGAGATAGTGGTAACCAGTGCAGTGTTCTGCATATAGGCGGAAATATGGATATTATTTTGTCAGTCTGCCATACTTCAAGTGTCTTTGCTTGACTTACTTTGATGACCTTAAGTACCTTGCCCCTCCCTTAAACTGATAAAGGTATGTGCTTTTGAAATCAAGAAAATCACAGGAGTTCTGCCATTGCCAGCAGTGAAATTCTCTGCATCAGTGCATATTTGCACTATATTTTGGAAGGCTTTTAAGGCATTAAATAATATGCCAGTAGGTATGCTGATTGACTTCTTTTGCAAACAAGAGTAAATACATCTTTGGATCTGGTTGGAAATTAATTTTGTGTTGTTGTTTGCACATTGAAGGTCTGACAGATAACTGAGTTGAAAAACTTAGCAGTCAAGGGAAATCTTGCTTAGAACTGTGTATGCATGCTTTCAGACTCAACGCTATGTGAAACAGTATGACCTGATGAAGCAGCAGCTTATGAAGAAAATGCTGACCAACTGTCAGTGGGTGTCGAGCATGGATGTCCATCCAGGAGGTAGAGTCTTGCTTATTATGCATTTTCGATTGTCAGTGAACTCAGGCTTAGACAGAAATCTTACTATTGAGCCAGAGTAATATAAATATGAGGTGGGTTATTTCTGTGATACCTGCTATATGTATATACGTCATGTCTGTCACTTTCTACCCTTAATGAGGATTTGCCGTTTTGGCAAGTCCTCATCATGGATAGAAAGATTCCAAGATAGTTTACAGAGTGCAAATACATGTCCTGTAGAATGTTGGTGATCTATTTTGTAGGTGATAATCTAATCATTGGAAGCTATGACAAACGTCTCAGTTGGTTTGACCTCAGTCTGTCAGTTAAACCCTACAAAACTCTCAGGTGTGTATAGCAAAGACTGTCTAGGCATGTGGGTATGTATGCATATATATATATATGTATATATGTATCAGTCTTCAGTGCATCCAAAATTCTCTGGCTTGTGTGGTGCTGCTTCCATCCTCTCAAAGAAAGTCCACAGCCATACTCGGTCAGCTGCATTTACTTCCCATAGAATTCAGAGTATGATTTTAAACTAGCCTGTCTGTAGTCCTTTACATGAACACTCCTTTCTACCTTCAGTCACTCTACATGTCCCTCCCTGCAGCATGCATTCTAGTTATCATATACGAATCAGATACAGACTGCCATGTGACTGTGCATATTACAAATTTCCATTTTGTTTATCTGTTCTTATTTTTTATTGGATTGCATTGTCTCTTAGATGTGCTAGAGTAGTTTATAAGGTTTAAAATTGACCTGCACTTCTGTTGCTACCACATTTAACAAGGTTGTGTTATAGTTAGGATAGTTAGGAAATGTGGTAATGCCTGATCAGGTTGCATGCTAAAATGATGGTTGTATTGATAGTCCATTGTGATAAAGTACCAGTGCAGCAAGTATATTATCTAATCTACCGTATATACGCGAGTATAAGTCGATTCAAGTATAAGTCGAAGTGTACTTTTTTGAGAAAAAAGCGTCCAAAATCGACGGCTCGAATGTAAGTCGAACCCATTTATATACAGCCTTATAATATGGGCCCATCCATATATTACGTATGCAATGAAAATTATATTTTCATACCCATCATATATTTAACAGAGGGAGCTTTCTTCGGCTAGCATGCAGAGACTGTGTGGGGAATATAATTATAAAGGGCGACTATACGAATATGGGTATATATGTATCCACCTCATATTTACAAAACCATATGTACATAAGGTACATGTGTGTGGTTTTGTAACTGAAGGAACTGATTTAGCGGGTCGGCTTACACCCCTTAGTAATGCCTGACTGATCAAAGATGACATCCAGATGGCGATGGCAGTGATACGAGTTGTCTGACCTGCATTCCATTAATTTTTCAGGGTTCTGTCAAATCTTGCTATAGTCGCTTCCTCTGGCGACCTGTCTGTATGTCCGACTGCCTGTGACTCAGTTACCTTGGTCGACCTGGTTCTCAGCACAGAATAGCTGCACATGGCTTTTATATAATGTAATAAATTCCGTCGGACGACTATAGGATAATACAGTGTTATAAATAGGCTAATGTGGAAATTTATTTTGCGTACGTACACATTTTGTTGAGACCCACCCCCCTCGCCATACGCACCCGTACGCGAAATCGCCTAAATCCGATCACCCTCTACCCCTCATTGCGTACGTAATATGCAGCGACTTTCCCCTTTCAAACAGTTTATCAGCCAGGCTCGCAGCCCGACTCCCTCGTTTTGCACACATCTCTACACCAATGTTTTAGGTCTTTCTCTTGCTCGACATTATGTGATTTTTCTTGAAAAACGATTTAAAAACAACTAAAATAAACTGAGGGTTTAATGTTTAAGTCCATTTTAGTAATGTTGAATATTCAGTCCGAAAATCTTCCGTCTATTTTGTATCTCGAGTATCAGTCGAAGACCTTTTTCGTTGCCCTGAAATAGACATAAATTTCTCGACTTATATTCGAGTTTATACAGTAATCTAAGAACTTCTGTAGCGCCACTGTAATAATGCTCAAGGCTAAGCAAAATCATTGTCTGAGCCAAAAAACATGGTGAGTCTGGTTGAAAAGCCAAAGAGGAGTCTAGAAGACACAGAGACAGCCTACAGAGGAAATGAGTTCAGGAAGAGTCGAGTTTTTAGTCAAGATATGAAGGCCGAAACAGCCTTTGCCGAGCGAACATTTGCCGGAAGAGAGTTCCAGAGTCTAGGGCCAGCGGCAGAAAAAGCACGCCTGCCAAGAGCTGCTCTTGTCCACAGAATAATCAGATTTAGACAGCTAGAAGACCTGGTCAAGTACATATAAGTCTTGGGAGTCAGTACAAAGTGCAGACAGGGATGTTGGCTGAAATGTAGAGTCTTGTATACAATTAGTCCAGTCTTGAACATTATGCACTTTTCTATGGGCCACCAATGCAATGATTTTAGGATTGGTGATATATGCTCATATTTTGGAGTTTTAGTGGTAGCTCTTGCCAATGTATTTTGAATTCTTTGAAGCTTCATCAAATTAGCTTTTGAAATGCCAGTAAGAAGCAAGTTGTAGTAGTCAAGGCAGCTGGAGACTAGGTTATTAGCCAAACAAACCAGGGCAGAGAAGGGAACGTGGCGCCTAATCCTGGGGATATCACGAATGTGGTAGTCGGCAGACCTACATGTAGAATGAATATGTTCATTGAATGACAGGTTGGAGTCAGATACAACACCCAGATTGTGGGATAAACAGTTGCGTTGTACAACAGAGATGCCTAGATGGACGGAATTCAAAGAGTTAAATTTAATCAGTTGCTGTGAGGTTCCGAAAAGGAGAAACTCAGTTTTGGATGGGTTTAAGAGTAATCCATTTTCTGCCATCGAAGACTGAAAACAGTTAAAGATGTCAGATAACAGAGTGAGAGAACTGGAAGAAGAGAAATTATCAAAGGACATGTAGAGTTGAGTATCATCAGCATAAAGATGATGCTTCAGACCACTTTGACTAAGTAAAATGCCTGGTGGAGTTGTGTTCAAGAAAAAAAGCTAGGGGCCAAGAACAGAGCCTTGAGGGAGACTGCAGGTGAGTGGTATCTGGTCCGACATTGCACCACTGATGTAGACAGATCGAGTTCGAAAGGCAAGATATGATTTGATCCAGTTCAGGGCCAGACCTGATATACCAAACCAGTGCTGGGTAGTGTGCATGGTGGACCTCGGGCAAGATGAGTTTTCTTAAATTAGGTCTGTGAGATGGGAGGATTTGGCCTTGGAAACTAGGTTGCAAACAATTTTACACTGTTCTTTGAAACGCACATGATAAAAGGGAAGTTGTGAGCAGCGCCAAAGTGCAGATGTCGAGCTTCAGCAATTTCAGAATTAAACCAAGGTTTTGGGCCATGAACAACAACCTTCTTGGATTTAAGAGGAATGTGCTTATCAAGAAGTCCGGTTCGAACAGACTGGAGTTGGTGAGAGAGGGCATCTGCAGATAAGACTGAGTCAGAAGAAGGAAGTGAGGAGCAGGTGTCATTTTTTTTTAAGTCTGGATATCTAGTTGATGCCATGGTCTGAAAGTGATAGCAGTGTAATTTGGTGGTTTGGTTGGAAAACAGATGGAAGCAGCAATGGCAAGATGATCAGAAAGATAAGTTTCCTTAGTTAAGATATCTTAATTAAGGTACAATCAGATCTTGTCACTAGGAGATCAAGGGTGTGACCTTTAGCGTGTGTCGGCAAGGTTATGTGCTGTTTAAGATCAAAAGAAGCTAAGAGCTCATGAAAGGTAGTAGAAATAGGATTATTTGAATCGACATGAATGTTAGTCACCCGTTATGACTAGTTCAGTAGGAGATGAGATTAAAGCCTCCAAAAGAGCTTGAAATTCGTCACTATATTTAAGAGTGTAATGTGCTTGTTGCCCGAGTTTAGAGTGGCAATGAGGACTTCAAAAGACGAAGGTATAGGGAGAACAGATCTGGACAAAGGCAAAAAGGATTTATAAAGAAAAGCTAATCCACAACCACTTCTACTCAGTCGTGGTTCTTGTAGCAGTGAAAATGAAGGTGGAGTTATGTATGAAAGGAAGGACTGAGTGTCATCAGGACGTAGCCAAGTTTCATTAAGTGCCATAATGTGAATTTGTTGCTCAATGAGAAAATTTGTCATAGGAGGGGCTTTAGAACAAATAGAGGCAATGTTCAGATGGCAAAAGTTTAAGGTTTTTAAGAGCGAAGGGCCAGGGTTCAACTCAGTATCACCAGCAAGAAGTAGGAGAATCAGGATATGCACTTGTATACCATTGCGTTTTTTCGATGATAAGCGCGACTATTTGCCATGTAAGACAGTCCAGTCTTGGAAGAGAATCAGTTTGGCAGTGAACAACAGTCGAGAAGAGGGAACACAATAGACGGAAAAAGCATCATTAGGATGTTTGAGAAGTTGATGAGAATGACAAAAGACCGGTAGCTGACTAACAAGAGGTACAGAGACAATGCATAACTGGCAGGCGAGAATAGTCAATAACATAAGGTATAGCAGATCTCAGGGAGATTGCCAATGGGGCCATTGTTGACCAGAAACACTAAATAAAGCGAAAAACGAAAACACCACAGTGAGCTTTAAACGAAGACAGGGTGTATTGAGGAGAGAGTAAGGACTTCAGCTAGTGGGCGACTCACTAGCACCAGAAAACCTAACAGAATGCCAGCCTTATTAGTGTGGTCATAAAATTATGAAATACATCCTTTGAGAATGGAGGAAGGCTCACTGGGTGAATCCGTTAATTAAAGTGACAGCCATGTACATGAATGTTATGGCCAAAGTGCATAAATCTGAATATAATTGAAAAACGGAACTTATCTGTCGGTGAACAAAACTGTGAGGTAAGCAGACGTAAAAAAGAGTAAATTTGATTATTTATTTGTTTAAAATGACGAATTTGTGCAAAAAAAGACGACAAAATTTAAAAACACTTCCTGTCGGCTGTCTCCGCGACAAACACCAAATAGTCCATAGTTTATTGGTATTTCACCTAGTACAGTAGTTCATTTATTCTTGGCATTTGGCACTCTTGGCATTTGGCTTAGTTTATTGCAGAAAAAGTATCACTGTTGCATCTTTTGATTGCATGTTTAGTTGACTGAAGATTTTATTTAGAATGAACTTTTAAGCCACAGTCGGTATATTGATAACTGCTGATGCTGTAAATGGCTTTTTTAGATATCACCAGAAGGCCATTCGCCAGGTCTGCTACCACAAAATGTATCCACTGTTTGCTTCGGCTTCCGATGATGGAACAGTGAACATCTGTCATGCAACAGTGTACAGGTATTAGAAGTGCATGGAAAATTACTGAGTTGTGATGCAGTTGAAATGTGCTACTGGCTCATTTTGGTAATGTGCTTTTTTTCATTTCTCCAAAGCTGATCAAATCGAGAACGGAGTCTTGATAAGAGAAAGTGACAGAGACAGAGGACGAGACAGACTAAAAGCTTTTATGGCATTAGCAGACACTCTGTATGGAGCTGGCTTTGCGGCTTTGTTGAGCTGACCATGGACTTCTTCGAGTCACAGCCCGTTGCTGCATTCACTTAACTAACCAGGCTGCACTACATCAGTGTGTTCATTATGAGGGACTTTGTTATAATCTGATTGCCAGAATATTTCTGTGTCTATGCATTGTTGTTTGTTGTTGCAGTGACTTCACATTGAACCCGCTGATTGTTCCAGTCAAAGTCCTGAGGGGTCATAAAGTCAGCAATGGACTTGGAGTTCTCGACTGCGAATTTCATCCAAAAAATCCTTGGATATTCTCAGCTGGTGCTGACTGTACAGTTCGATTGTTTCATTAAATGATGAACTCTATGGCATTTCCTCTCTGAGGTTTTTGGCACAGAACTGGATCGTGCTCCTCAGTATAATGGGCTTACAAAGATCAGTGTCTTGAAAACCTCACGTGTTTACTTTAAAATTCGTCTAAAATAACTTCTATTGCATTGTCGTAAAACACTAGAGTTATTAAACCACAATCTGCATTGTTCAATAGATCCAGTTGTGAATACATGTGGCCATGCTTCCTGCGTGAGTTTGCTCCGAAAGGAACTCTGGGGGCAAGCTTGCAAGAGGTAGAGAGATCCAGTTATTAGCCATAAAGTCAGTTATGTATTTTTATATTGTTTTATACAATACAACTTATATTTATAACGCGCCTTAATAAAACAATGTCTTACTCGAAGGACGCGTTACAACATAATAATTAGTTATAGTACTGAGAGAATAAATGAGTCTTAAGTTTTAATTTAAAATTATCTATTGAAGAGCATCTTCGAATAGATTCAGGTAAAGAGTTCCACTCAGCTGGACCAGCTACTTCAAACATTCTTTTACCAAACTGTAGATTAACTCTCCTGACTTCAAAGTCCCCTTTTGAAGCTGAACGTAATCTTCTTCTGGACTCAGTGGAAGTACAAGGTTTAACTAGAGAGGACAGATAGGACGGGGCAGAGCCTGACATAATTTTGAACATAAATAGACAGATTTTGAAAGATATGCGGGCCTGAATGGGTAACCAATGAAGTTGTTGTAAAGAATGAGTAATGTGATCTCGAGGGCCAAGGCTTTTAACTAGGCGAGCTGCAGCATGAATAACAGAGGTAAGTGGTGAGAGGGTAGATTTAGGTAAAGCATAAAGCACTGAATTGCAATAATCAATTCTGGATAGTATAAGTAAATGAACCAGGACATGAAGGCAATGCTCATTAAGACAGCGTTTAATCTGATGTATCCGTCGTAGGTGGAAGAAACAGGCTCTAGATATGGAGCTAATATGGTGAGACGTGGAAAGTTTGCTATCCAAAAAGACACCAAGGTCACGAACTACATTCGAGGGTAGTATGGAACAGGAATCATCTATTTTCAGAAAGAGAGTCTGCAAATCTAAATCTGATCGGGACCGACGATCGAACCAAATCAGTTCCGTCTTACTTGTGTTTAATTTCAGGCGCATGGAAGCACACCAGGATTGTATCTCATGGAAACAGGCAATAAGTTTAATTTTTGAACTTTCAAGGTTAGAAGTGGAAAGTTTTATGTAAAGTTGGGTGTCATCAGCGTAAATATGGATAGAAATACCAAACTTAAGCGCAATCTTGGAGATATTGGAAGTGTATAGAATGAAAAGCATTGGACCAAGAATGGAGCCTTGGGGGACACCAAAAATTAAATTAGTAGTCTTAGAGAATTTGCCAAAAAAGTAAACATTTTGAGTCCTAGAAGAGAGAAAAGAAGAGATCCAAAGAAGTGCAGATGATGAGATACCAAATTGTAATTGAAGGATCTGAAGCAAAATGGTGTGGTCAACGCAGTCAAATGCGGCACTAAAGTCGAGGAGGAGAAGAACTGCTATAAAACCAAGGTCAAGAGCAGAGACAATGTCATTGTAAACCTTAAGGACAGCAGTTTCAGTAGAATGATATCGTCTAAATCCAGATTGGGTGAGAGGGAGTAGATTATGAGATTCAATAAAGTTAGAAAGCTGCCGATGAGCAAAACGTTCAACAAGCTTAGAAATATAAGACAGATTAGAGATTGGACGGTAGTTAGCAGGATCTGATTGGTCAAGTCCAGGTTTTTTATACTCTTTTGGTACTCTTATTTTTATTATTGTTAAAAAAATTGTTCTTTCACAAAGTTACACCACAGTTCAAGTTGGGGGCTAGCAAGCCACCAGGTTGTAGTGCAGTTGGATATCCCAATGTTTAAAAGCTAGCAACTGAAGGAGCGAGTTTTCAGGAATTCCGTGAAGGAAAACAGAATTTCCTGCTGTGATGGATTGACAGCTGATTCTGTCCTTTGGGACTACTGTGGTGCAGATGCATGAGAGCCCACGACAATCCTACATTGTCACTTGGCCTGAAGACCAATACCTAAAGAGGAATTATGAAGAGAGTAAGCATGATTCTTAGAGGTAAAGACCTTATAGGTCAGACGGGAAAGTTTATGATCTAGATTTTGTATTATAATTGATAATTCTAATCAGAAATTGTGTAGTGCCTTTTTACAAGAAATTAATCAGAGGTGGTCTCTAAGTGGTGAAAGTTCATCAATAAGCTAACAATACTCGGATAAATAGAAGAGTCACCAGTTGCGAGCTCTCACACCTGCAGAATTGGTCGTGACAAAACCGTGTGGCGGTCTAGGGATATGTATCAACCCAAAACCACTGAATAAAGCTGTTTAAAAAAGGACGTACTACATGCCAACGATTGACGACATCCTTCCCAAGTTGGTGGGAGTCAAAGTTTTTAGCACGCTTTTTGGAACCTGAAACTTGACGATGCCTCAAGTTGTCTAACAATGTTTGAGACCCCATTCAGAAGATACCGATGGCTGCAGCTACCATTTGGAATTAGTCCTACAGAAATATGTCAATCCAGGCTCCATGCAGCAATTTCAGGTTTAAAGGGCGTTCACTGCATCGCTGACGACATACACTATTAGTCACTGGTTCCGGTGACTCCACAGCAGCAGCCGAGCGCGACCACGATGAAAACCTGATTGCACTACCCGACCGTATCCCAGAGGAGGGACTTAAACTGAACAAAGAGAAGTTCCGACTCAATCGTTCTATTCTCACATTTATGGGGAATGAACTGACGAATGCAGGTCTACAGCCCGACCTGAGGAAAGTTACTGCCATACAACAGATGCCGTATCCGGATGACAAAGCAGCCCTACAGCGCGCTTCAGAATGGGTACAACCTAGCACTTTTCTGCCCGCATTTCAGTGAAATCACAGCGCCATTAAGGGAACTCCTTTCAGCGGAAAATGAATTCAGATTTGACCAACGACAAGTCGATGCTTTTAATCAGTTAAAAGCAGTGCTCGAATCGGCCCCAATGCTTCGTTATTTTGCGCCAGACCAGCCTATAATTATTCAGGCGGATGCCTCAGAAGCTGGACTCGGTGTTGTATTACTACAAAGTAGAGTATGCATCGAGGGCGATGAGGAAAATAGGACAGGATTCTGCTCAAATCGAAAAGGAGCTACTGGCCATTGTATTCGCTTTAGAACGCTTTGATACGTATGTCTACGCGCGACATGTGATAATCGAAACTGTCCATAAGCCTCTGCTGAGAATAAACAAGAAAGCCCGGTCCTCCGCCATGAATCGTCTTCAGCGGATGCTGCTCCGACTTCAAAGGTACTCGTACGAGCTTATCCATAAGCGAGACACTGATATGGTATTAGCAGACACCCTCTCCCGTGCTTTCACTAGAGGCGCCACGGAGCCGACGGCGTTTGGAGAGGAGGTCGCCCTGCCACTTCGAGTAGATGGGGAAGAGATGAACGAACTGCGAATGATCGCCTCCGCAGACACGATAACGCGGCTGATTGATGCAGCGAACCACTCGCAGGCGAACTTCGTGCCACGTGACACTCAGCTCAGAGACCCCATTTACTGTATGTGGATGACGGCGAGAGCCCGACAGATCGCAACATCCAACCGGCGAACCCACAGGCGTATCATCCTGGTAGCCTCCACCCCACCTGCTCCGTCGGACGCCCATAGTGAGCCTGTGCCGTAGCCTGTGACTACTCGTTCTGGGCGCGTGGTAATACCTCCAACTCACTACTCGTACTGAGGCACTGCAAAGAAAAAACCTATAGAACTAGATAATAGGACTCCGTTGATTTAGACTCTGTTGAGGAAAGACCTTTTTTCTCAACGTATATTTCGACCCATATGGTACTTGCAACTTGCGATTTTCTGTGGAAAGGATGTATCATGAGTGGCTAGCACACGTGCCAATAGGGACACTGAAAGTACGGATGTACATTCAAGTCACGCCGTATAGGGTAATAGGGGGCAAGTTTCCGCATTTAATTTATTTTTTAAGATGATTAAAAGAAAAGAGTGAACAAGGACGAAAACATTATGGCAACAAACTTTAATGCCATTGGGGTTATAATTAAACTTAATGTTATAAACCAAAAACTAAATGTACTCGAAATATGCAACAAACAACAGGACCCATAATGCGGACAGTTGCCCCGCATTTGGAGCAAGTGCCCTGTGGCAATGGGGCAAGTAGGGAGGCCGATAGGTCTAGCACAGGTCACAAAGTCCCCCTTGTTCATAAATCGAACATGATTCGTGCCACCATCTTCTGCACTGACCGCACTGATTCCAATCTTCATCTGGCGGCTCAAAAATAAACTTCGTTGCATCCTGGCCACAAAACTGTTTCTGTTGCCGTTTCCCTTGAAATCCCTGCAAGACGTGACTTCACGGTTGATTTATGGTGCTGAAGCCGTTTTCCTCGTTTCTGTTTTAATGATGGGGCTTCTTGCTTGCCCCTTTCTTTGAAGAGCTTGCTGTGTGTGTTGTTTTCTGAGCTGGAGGGGACTCATTAACTTTGAGTCTCTTACTTTTTTTTAGATTTCATGTCCTCCAGCTTGGTTGTTAATTGCAGTTTGTTGGGTGACCTGGTCAAAATTTCCGATTCACATCCCTTTTTCTACGCTTCTGAGCTTCCATCCGTTTTGAGAAAGGCTTTAATGCAGATGGACAAACATACAGTCTGGCGATGGTTGATGTGCAAGTGAATCCCCGTCAAAAGGAACCGAATCCGAACGTTGATCAACCGATTGGAAGGCAGTGATCGAGTAATCGTCAGACTGCGCTGAACAAGCACACTGTGCATCTGGTTAACATGTTCCTTTGCTTCCTCAAGACTGGATGTTTTTCGTTTATACGTGCGCACCATATTTTCTTCAATTTTAGAAACCAAAATTTGTTTTAGGTGTTCTACGGTCACTTGCCCCGAAACAATGGGGCAAGTGTCCGCATGCGTACACTTGCCCCAGGCAACTTGCCCCCGTGGCACTAAGCCAATGTGACCTTAATTCCCTTAATTTATGCTATGTGTTGTGTCTAAGCAAATGGGCGAAAGAAACTATAGTTCAACAGTAATACTGAAAATATATTTGAAATCTTGAAAATTTATACAATCGTTTGTAGAGAAACTAAATAAGAAATTTTCTAAATAACATTACTGTAGACAAAATTTGAAATATGTGCAACAAACCTTTATTTTCTCAATGAAAACGCCCGAGTCGTTTTAACAGCAGGCCGCCGTTTCTAGCAACATTTTGGTCAACCCTTACCACCATCTGCGGAATAGCGTTCAATTTATGGGCTCGTAGGACACTTGCCCCGTGCGGAAACTTGCCCCGTATTACCCTACATGTGTGTAGCAACGCATTGATGCAAGGTCAACAGTCTTATAATATACTTAAAGGTGAATAAACAGGTGTTAATGTCTCTATACTTATAGGCCAACCTGATACACCCATCACCTCATCCTTAAAATCTGGAAATCGCTCCATAGCCAAAGCTGCTCCACCCCTTTGGATTAAACTCCTGCCAGAATTACGACAGTTATCTGATCGATCTTACGAACTCACCATCACTTCACCCCTTGCAATCTCCTAAGGTCTTCCACTCAAAATTGAAAACACTCCTGTGTCGCAGATCCTAATAATAATAATAATAATAATAATAATAATAATAATAATAATAATAATCATAATAATAATAATTAGCAACTTCTAATGTGCCGGTGTCTAATGCACAAGGCATCAAGTGATGGCACACCAAACCAAGCCACAATCAGGTCGATATCCAGAAGGTCAGTCCGCACGACAGAGAGGCAGCCTATGGTGGATAAGCAATTTGAAACAGGTAAGTTTTAAGTTGAGAACGAAATGACAGCAGCGACTGAGCAGAACGAACAGACACAGGGAGGGAATTCCAAAATTTTGGTCCAGCAACCGAAAATGCTCGATTACCAAGAACAGTTCTAGCCCAAATTAAATCCTATCCTGATTCCTCTTCCCCACCTATCTTGCAGGTCCGATTCAAACCACCCACCTTAGCCGTCTGCCTGCCTGCCTGCCTGCCTGCCTGCCTGACTCTTGGATCTTGACCTGGAACCGAATCCACCTTGCCTATCGATTTTGTTTTGGCTGAGCGCCTGTGAATAGCTGGTTCCCGCGTCTTAGCTTTTGTTGGGCGCTGTAGAAATCTTTAGATTACGATTACTATTACGATTACGACTGAGCGCCTGTAAATAAGCAGGTTCCAGCTTCTTAGCTTTCGTTGACTTTGTAGAAATCTCGAGTTTACGATTACGATTTATCGCAATTTTTTGTTTTGTTTGGCATAGAACTGCAGAATTTGTGGGTAAATTCCAGAATTCATTGCTTGCTTCCGTACATGGTCTACGGTGGCTTGGGACGGTAATTGGGTAGATTCGAGTGCGCATGACTGAGCAGTTGATCAACAGAGGACTTCCGGTGTTTGGCAATTGCGAAGTGGAGCTGGCTTCGAAGACCGACAATGGCCGAACAAAACGATGATAATATAGACCTTTATGCAATTCTAGGAGTCAGTAAGAATGCCACCGACTCGGATATTAAAAAGGTGACTAAGGCGATAGTTTCTTGATCTAAGAATCTCACGAAACCGGCTGTTGTTGACATAAGCCATGTACTGATGGCTTTTGTTTATTAAATGCCCGAGTGCAATAGTTTCACATTCTAAGAGGTTGTTTGTTGAAAGTGGAAAGCATTAAATTTTAGTAACGGATGTATGTTAACAAAACGTCAGTTGTAAAGGTTTTGTTTGCAGCATGTGAACCCTTATTTCAAATCAGCGACATCTTGTCGATTTTCAAACTGAAAGCAAGTGTGTATTAGTCATATTTTTATGACGACTACTTAACACACGACGTATAAATGTAAACGTTTTTATACAGCGACCGTATGGCCTCGACCCTGCTCATTTTCCAATGAATTTATGGGGTGGGATCCTTCACCGCCGCTAACCGTTTGAATGGGTGCCACGCCAGTGAAGGCCCCCGTGTGCAGGCCATGCTAGACTATACTCAGAAGTATAGCCACAGTTGGTGTACAAACCAGCATTCTCACACACAGCGGCTCCATGAAGTATGCTTTAACCCATGTAGCTAATTTACGTATGGTATGTGAGGGGGAATGCCCAATCAGTTTGGTTATTGAAAACACTGTTTATTAATGCAATACTGATCTCAGTTTTGAATGTGAATTTTTATAGGCATATCATCGTTTAGCAAAAGAATTTCACCCAGACAAAAATCCAGAGGAGGGTGAACGAGTAAGTTCTTTGGTTTCAATAATCGGTTAAACAAAATTTTTATATTATTGTGTAATTCATCTGCAAATGATAATTTAAAAGGAAAATATAGTCCAAACGCAGTTAAAACAACCAGTTCTTGTTTGTTCCATGATTTCTCCTGAGTTTTGCTAACCAAAAAATATTCATGTTGCAAATGATCATGAGAATTTTCTGCTTGCTTCCTCCCTTGTACAGTTAGTTATCTTTGTATCTGAACAGATACCCTTCTTTTGCTTCAAAAGAAATAAAAGAAATTATGAAACACTGCCTTCTGTGAAAATGTTTCCTTAATGATTTCTGAGTCTTTTCCAGTACATTGAATGACTTGGGGTTTCATTCAGAATAAATTCTTCTAACTCTCTAAGTCCTGACTTGCTTTTCTGCTGCTGCTGAGGATAATGAGGATACTGAGGCAACTTCTGTTAGTATATTTGACTTCTGAGTTTTACAATCCAGCAGCTTTGTTTATATCAACACTGAACATTAGTTTTAAGATTCTGTCAGTGAAACATGCAAATGTACACTGAATCACAATATCTCTTTGAAATCCAGTTTTACCCAAATCTTTTTGAACTCATGAGTGATCCAGATTTGACCGTTTATCCAGAGGTTGGGGAAATTGATTTGCTTATAAGTTAGGAAAATTAGCGCTGTGCATAGTAATTTTAAATTGCTTGTTTGCTTCAGTTTAAAGAAATTGGTTTTGCTTACGAAATTTTGTCGAACCCAGAAAAACGAGAAATTTATGATCATCAGGGAATACAAGGACTGAAGGAAGGAGGAGGGGGAGGGGCAGGTGAGTGAAATCTCAATCAGTGGCTCTTTGAATAACAGAGAACTTTTATTCATGTGGCATGTGATGATGTATGCATGAAATGAAACCTATCAGTTTTTAAATTTTACAATAACACTAGAATACCACTAGGAATTCTGTATGTTTTTAATGATGATAGAGGCTAGGAATCTGGACGTCTGGTGGGTTTGAGTCAGGATGGCATCAAATAATTCTTTTGTTATCTGGAATTTGTATTGTTTTGTAAGTTATAAATTCAACAAGGTATGAGAGGGATTTAATTGCTGTTTTATTAGCTTTTATATGCTGGAAGAGATTAAAGCGGCAAAGAAGTTGCTTTTCGACTTTGGTTAACTTTGGTAGTGTCATATGTGCCTCAGTATGTTGGCTGCAAAGTTGGGCACTAGCTGTGCTGAATTGTAGAAGATGCACTGTCCCCCTGCATACTACTAGATGTAAATAAATTGAAGCTACCTCGACATGTGGCTGGAGACCTGGAGCATCTGCTGTTCTCGGGGGCCTTTGGTGACGACGTCCCAGAGCCAACGGCTTGGGTATATGAGCTCTGTGACCAGGTAGCAGCACTGTCAAAGATGCTGGACAAACAAAAAGCAAATGGTCCTGCATATATCTCGGATGATACCCAAATGTACATCTGGCAGTTTGTCTTGTCACTTGTCTGTGCAGCTGTTGTCTGATGCCTTTAAGGAGCTGAGGTCTTGGATGGCAGCTAATAAACTCCTCTTTATCCTGTTGAAGTGAATTTCTACTACTGGGCACAACACAGCAACTTAAGAACTTTGAATGGCTTAATTCCTTACAGCTGGGGGCCTCACTTGTTGAGTTGACTGACGCTGCTTGTGACTTGGGTGTAATTTTTGATTCTACCAATGTCTCTCACAAACTATGTAAATGGTCTTTATAAGTCATCATACATGTGTATTCGTGACATATGCAGGATTAGGCTTTTATACCCCATGTCGTGTAGAATATCTTTGGCATTATTGCATTGGTTTCTAGTCACCTTAACCATTGTACCTCAATTCTTGTTGTTATCACAAAGTCAAACATGCAGAAACTCCAACAAGTTCAGAACACCTTGGCTAGAGCCATAACAAATACTTCAAACTATGAGCATGTAACTCCTGTGCTTAAATCTTTGCATTGGCTTCGCGTTCAGCAAAGGATTTGCTTCAAATTGGGACTTACAGTTTATAAAACATTGAATTCCACCCAACCACAATACTTAAAATCAGTCTTTATTCCACAGACTTACCATTATTCTGTAAGGTCATCTGATTGTCTTTCTCTGGTCATACCTTGGACTAGAACTGTTGTGGGTAAACGGGCTTTTTCAGTTGCTGGACCTAAATTTTGAAGCGCCCTCCCTGTGTCTGTTTGTTCTGCTCAGTCACTTCTGTCATTTTGTTCTCAACTTAAAACTTACCTTTTCAAGTTGCTTATCCACATAGGCTGCCCTTCTGTCTTGTGGACTGACTTTCTGGATATTTACCTGATTGCAGCTTGGCATTGGTGCCTTGTGCATTAGACACCGACACATTAGAAGATACTAATTATTATCATTATTATTATTAGTAGTAGTAGTAGTATCTACTTTGACACAGTAGTTACTGAGTCACGTTCTATGCCTACTAATGACCGACAAATCTTTTCTGGCACCAAGAGGTCTTGGTGCTTCTGCTGGGAGCACAACAGTTGTTGGTATTTCTGGTGGGAGCACGATGGTTGAGATGTCCCTTCTGATGGTCAGCCTCAGCTGGGGTTGTCATGCATCCGATGGATCAAAGGACTTGGAGCTGACGAATGTGGAGTGGTAGTTGCAGGAGTACCTGAAAGATGTTGAGATACTGGATGCTACTTATTGAAACAAAGGATGGTCATATGTTCAGATCTGCAGCATTCCAAGTCTCCTGCAACGAATAATTTTGGGACTTATTTTAGGGTGAGTCCAGGCTGAACTGAGGGACTGGATTATCCATACAACAATGGTGCCAACAAGTAATAGCTCATCTTGATAATGTTATATCTTATAGTCTTGGAGTACAAACTGTAGTTGTGGCATTCTGGCAGGTATTTGTAATGAACCTAACACATGTATGCCTTATTGCTGTACAAGAACACCAGTGGCCAACTCCAAAGAACCTGCATCCTCTTAATGATGTCAACCTGGATAACTTGCATATAGCATATCTGCCATGTCCAACAAACTTAGCTCAGGCATTTATGTAGGAAGACCCTTTGGTGGCTTGGCCTTACTGTGGCATAAATCCAGTATTGGAAATGTCCTGATTATTACTGGTAGTGCTTGTGAAGGTTGTATTCTTGAAATATCTTTTTCAAGTAGATAAGGTTTGCAGTATTAAGCTGTTTACTCTTTATTTCATGTGTTTTAAGCCTAATGTTGATTATACTGAATGCCTTGGTTATATTGAGAGTGTTATGAATCATGGTGATGATGTCATCATTGCTGGTGACATGAATTCTGCATATAATGATAGATCGATGTCAGCTTTAATGTTTGCCATAGTGTTTTCAACAGTTATAACTTGTTTAGCTGTGATGATTTGTGTTTTTCTCTTGATAAAGTCACTTATTTTGATTTTACTATTTTAATAGTAGTTGTAATCAATCGTCTTTTACAGATCATGTTATTGTAACTAGTTCATTGCATCCTGTTTGTCAAATTTTTATCATTGACTCTGGTGCTAACTAACCTCAGTGACCACCAACCACTAGTGGGTAGTTTTGATTTTTGAGGGTTTGCTGAGGCAGTTGTGCTCCACAATAGCACAGACCACCCAGGTAATGACCACCATCCAGGTCATGGCAATGGGATAAATCAGACTTGTCAGGGAATTACTTGGCAACAAGATACAAGCAGGAGATAATTAATCCTGCAGTGGTGTTGTGGGTGGCTTGCAACAACTAGCAGCATTGGCAGCTAATGCTGTTGTTTGTACCCTTCATATTACGGCCAAAATCTCTGTGTTTAGAATTAATTCTGGTTTGGTGAAGCCTTTCTGGAATCATGAGCTTGACTGCCTTAAAGCTGATGTATGTTTCTGGCTTAATGTGTCATTAAACACTGGATGTCCATCATGTGGTTTGCTGCATGTGATTAATTGAATGTGCAAACTCAAATATAAGGCGGCCATCAGGGATGCTTACATTCAGTTTGAAAGTATTCTTATGTTGTTGTACCCATTTTCCACAATTAAAGCAGGTGAGGTTTAGAAAGCTTGGCATATGAAATTTTAAAAATATATTAACTTGTCAATTCATTTTACCAGCTGCTGCAGTGAATCTAGCATTGCAAACAAATTTGCCTACCACTTCAGTTAGAGCTTTCATGGGTCAGACCAGAATTTGGGGTGGTACACAATTTCAAATGGATACTTATGCACGCTGTGTGTGCTGAGCCTATCTTTAGACCTGCTACACCTCACCTTTGCTATAAGGCGGGCTTTGGGACTGCATTAAGCTGAAATAGTATTGTGTGATAATGTACATGTCTATGTAGCTGTGTATTTGCAGGTTGCAGTTGGCTAACAAAAGCATTAGGAATTGGTATGGTCATGAAAAACGAGCCAGCAAGATTCTTGCCGCAGGCATCATTGGACTTGTATATAGGCTGCTAGAAAGTTCTGTTAAGTTTGAAGTTGCATTTTGGAATGGAAGCGATTTAAAATAAATTCAGATGATTGCTTAGTATTTTTTGTTTTGATCTGCTGCTGAAACGACTTATCCACAGAGCGGCTGCTCTTTGCCTGTTATCCACAGAGCACCTGCTCTTTGCCTGTTATCCAGAGAGCATCTGCTCTTTGCCTATCTAAGTCTTACTGAACTCTTAAATTACTATTTACATGCAGATTCTTGCATGGATTTGTACCTGCGTGTTTTGGTGCTGAAACTGTTGTCCTATAACAGTTAAAAATAACACTGGAAATTTGAATGATATTGCGAACTAGAGAGACCCGTAATCCCAGTAATCTTGAAGCTGTTTAAATCTCTGCTACTTTAGATATGCCAGGAGAATATTTTCTGGTTCAGTTTGGCTGTTGTTGTTTTGGTTGAACGTTGGAGAAAGATTAGTTTCTTTTTTGCATCTAGTTTGAGTGTCTTGGAGAGATGAATCAAAAACAGTAGCAATAAAGTCAAACTAGATTAACCCTTTAACGACTGCAGAAATTTTTTCACCTACCCCCTCACGAGCGCACATTTTTGGCAAAAACGGCCAAAAAATTAAAAAAATTGAACTTGTTTTATCTCTGTCAGTTTTTTACATGTAGACGACATAAGGTAAGCACGATTCTTTAGCATTTTATCTCCTCTTCCCAATCATCTGTCAAGTTTTTTGAAAAAAGAAATTTTGGGGTACCCCAAGCTGCCCCATATTATATCCCCCAAAAATTTGCTATATTTTTATCTTCAAGACAGTCTACAAAATATTTTGAATGACAACATATATAAATTGAGGACAAAAAATGTGCAGAAATTGTTGCCAGATAGAACCAAACAGAAATTTTAAAAATATTTTCATGACTGAAAGGGATACAATTTTTTTTAGTATTTAGACCTTTGTCATAAAAATTGAAGAAAATTACAGAAAAAGGATAAAAGTAAAACAAATTGAACTTATGATATCTCTGTTAGTTTTTGACCTGTAGGCATAAGGTAAGTAACATTCTTTAGCATTTTATCTCCTCTCCCCATTCATCTGTCAAGTTTTTTGGGGAAAATTTGTTTTGAGATATCCAAAGTTGCCCCCAACTGTACCCCAAAAAATTGTAAGTGACAACATATGGTAGCTAGGCACAAGAAATGTGCAGAAATTGTTGCCAGATAGAACCAAACAGAAATTTTAAAAATATTTTCAAAACTGAAAGATGTACAATTTTTTTAGTATTTAGACCATTGGGTAAAAACTGAAGAAAATTACAGGAAAAGCCTAAAAGCAAAACTAACTGAACTTGTGATATCTCTGTCAGTGTCTGACATATAGACATAAGGTAAACACCATTCTTTATCATTTTATCTTCTCTTCTTTTCCAGTCTGTAATTATATTTCTCAACACAACATTTTCTGGGTAACTGAAAACTGACCCACAGTCGCCGCAGGCATATAGCGGATGCCATTGTCATCAGACTCCATATCAGTGTGCCACTTGTTCACTTCGTATTGCCAACAGTCTCGTGCGATCCATCTGACACGTTTTATTCATCAGTAGAATCACAACTTCGTTATTATACGACCATTCGTTGATCGATCGGCGAATTTCTTCCTCCGGTAAACAACGCTTCGCCATTTTGGAACATTTAAATATCCATTTTTAGCTACACGCTGGCCAATTTAAATGCCCATTTTGATTGGTTGGTTTTTATATTTTGAGGTGTTTTCCAGGGATTCCGCTGATGTAATATGGATTAAAATTATACCTATTTGCCTAAATGACGTAGAATTCTAAAATTATGAGGATTACAAATAAACAAGAGGTTACAATATGACTAGCCCCACCTACTACCGATTAGTACCGTGCGGTTGGAAATGAGTCAATAACAAACTGAAATCAAAGCCACTTGTTTCTTAATTCGTCTGTCTTTGTTTATGTGTCTGTCATCCAGGGTTTCCAGGTGACTTGTTTGGGGATCTGTTTGGAGGCCTGTTCGGTGGAAGTCCGTTTGGGTTTGGTGGACCTCGAGGTGGGAGACGAAAGCAGAAGGGTCAGGATACTTTGTATCCTCTCAAGTATGTATGACTTCTTTACCATCTGATTGGTTTTATGGGGGGGAAGCGGATCTTAGGTTCTTTCCTAATGCAGAAAATGTTTCACATTTAACGTGAATTAAGTTGATTGGAGGCTTTTTGCATGAATTAATTTTTCTTTACAATATTTAGATCAGTAAGATGTGCATTCGCTTTGAGGAACAGTGCTTAAGCTGAATGGAAGAGCAAGTTAATGGAAATGAAGCAAATAAAATATAAACTCAACAGATAGGATAGGTATCCTTCATCTGTTTTAACTGTAATAATTCCAATCTGTTTTCATCTGTTTTAATTGTAATAAATACTGTCTGCCTTCCAGTCTGCTTGGATTTCAATTTGTACTTTTCTAGTGGATGGTGCTTCTGAACTGTGGTTTCTTTGTGAAGCAACCATGGATTGAATACCTTTCTAGACACTAACTAATGTTTTGCAGTTTGGTTCTTTGTGCACACGCAGTAGCTGTCTGATTATTTTGAAGCCAGAGTGGTGTTGTTTGGTTTTAGGGTAACGTTAGAAGACTTATACAATGGCAAAACCACAAGTATTCCAATTGGAAAGCAAGTTATTTGCTCGAAATGCCAAGGGTGAGTGATGACTGGAAATTGTCTTTTGAGCCATTGTTAGGGTAATTTATTTCTTCTGTTAGAATCATCTTTGTGGCACTAAAATTGTCATTGTTTTTGTGTCCAAAGACATTTCTGCATATTTTATGGGACATGTGTTGTGTTGTAATCTCTGCTTTGCACAACCTTAGATTTTGATATATTATATGCATTTCTGATCTTCTATAGAAAGATGTCAGTTGCTGTTGATTTGGGTCAGGTCATAAGGCACCTGTTTTTGCTCTGTTGGTGGATGCAATGAGTCGAGACTGTTACTGTGTTGTTTTTCGTAGCCAAGGGGGCAAGCCTGGTGCCGTGCATCCGTGCAAGACGTGTCGAGGATCGGGAGTGAAGGTGGTTCTGCGTCAGCTTGGTCCTGGAATGATGCAACAGATGCAGAGCGTCTGCCCTGATTGCCATGGAGATGGTGAAATGATAAATGAGAAGGACCGCTGCAAGGTCTGTCAGGGTAGGAAAGTAACGAAGGAAACAAAGAACCATGAAGTTCACATTGACAGAGGCATGAGAGATGGGCAGAAGATCACACTTCATGGGGAAGGAGACCAAACGGTTGGTTCACTTACACATTTCTTTCATCTTCTCACTTCTAAGTTATTGACGTGAATTTTGCAATAATTTTTACTGCTATAGTACGATCTTAAACTTTTTAGAAATTATTTGCAGAAATCTGCTTGTTGTTGTTTCTTGTAAAGGAGAGTCGTTGTTTGTTCTGCCCATTACATTGTGTCATAATTTTGCAACTTTTTGTTTTGCTGAGTCTGCATTGGGTTAGAAGTGCCTATGCCTAGATGTCTTGAAATTGCACATTACAATTTTTTGATTCATATTAGAAAGCATAACTTTGATTATTTTGATATTGTATGTTTCTGTAGCCTGGTGTTGAGTCGGGTGACGTGATCATAGTGCTTCAGCAGAAGGACCACGAAGTGTTCACGCGTAAAGACAGTGACCTTTACATGACCCACAAACTGGGCATCACAGAGGCTCTGTGTGGCTGTGAGTTTGCTGTGAAGCATCTTGATGGCAGAGATCTCATTGTTCGAAATCCTCCAGGAAATGTCCTCGAACCAGGTGAGACTTTCTGTCTGTCGATCAGCGGTTGAGAGATGTTGTCATAGATGGCAGTCGTGAAATTGATGTAATTTACGTCTTCCTTGTGTTTCAGTAGGCTGAAGGCATTTTATATTGAGTGTCGTGAGCATAAGGAAGGGTTTCTACAAGGATGGCAGAGGTGGCCGAAAATAAAGGAGAGAAGTTACAGAGAATAAAAAGACAGATGATCAGTGGCTAAGTTAATTTAATGCTTTGTGAGGGCGTATCATATTCCACGAGATAGTTTTGAAATGGACTATTCCATGAAGGAACCTTAGTGAGGTGTAGAAGTTGCAGGGTTAAGTTATGATCTGTTGACATATTTGAATAGAGGTGCTATATAAATGTCTGTTTGTGGTAGCACTTGATATTAAGCAAAGTTGAGCCTGGTTAGCATTTGGATCGATGGCCATCTGTGGAATACCAGGTCATCTGAAGTAAGCCTACCTACCATTGCTTTGAGGTTGGAATGTAACCAAATAAGATGTTAGGAGGCTGAAACCAGTGTCCTGTTGTTGGATTGCTGTCATGTTTGTGCTTCAGCCAAGAGATTCAAACCCCGTGACCACACTTCTGAGAGACTTAGGCATTTACCACAGTACATTCTAGCTGTGAGCATATATATATATATATATATGCAGCTAAACAGTCGTGCTACCTTTACATGGAATTAGGTGACCCAGTTTTCTTACAAACTTTGACTGCTGTGTTTGTAAGAAAACTGCAGAATTTTTCACTGTACGTGCATTTGACAGAAAATGTTTATTAATTTGGCTGCTTGTGTTTGACTCAGGTTCGATTCGCTGTGTGACTGGTGAAGGAATGCCAAGACACAGGAATCCATTTGAGAAGGGCAGTCTGTATGTGAAGTTTGAAATTGCATTCCCACCAAACCAGTTCATTGGACCAGACAAACTTAAGGCGAGTAATTGTCTAAGTACTGATTGTTTACACTGGCTGTTCAGATGAAAAGGACATGTTGACTAAACCATGGTTATCAGTTAATTTAAAATCCTTTCAGTAACACACTAGAAGTATGCTCTTGCTGGAATGTGGGCTGATTGTCATGTTGAAGACGACATTCTTTTAATTAAAATTTATTTGAAACGATTGATTTAATTAGATTGTAAAAATCATTGACATGTCATCTGGCAGAAGAGCACAGTAACAGGTTCTGCGGAAAGATAGCTTTGGCTAACCGAGGAGCACATGTGCAAAATTCACCCAGTTTTTGTTTGATCATTTTGGCGTTATCACTGTTATGTTATTCCTTGTATGCAAATCTGTAATATACATTATCACACTTTGCCAAAAACTCACTCAATACATGAAAGAAACGACTTGGCAGTTTTTGTAAATTTCCAAAACTCGCACAGTCCATGCAGCATGTATTGTTCAGTTGTTCAACTTTATTGCCCATGACACATCATTGTAAACAATATGGCAGACGAGGAGTTTATGGGGTTTTCGGAGGCAATGCATCCTTCAGAAAAGCCACAAAAACATAAGAGGTGGCCTGAAAAGTGGGCAAAATATAGATTAAAGCATAAAATCTACAAGAGATGGAAAAATTTCTTCAATAGCATGTGCTAATGTTGGAGACAAGAGTCTGCAACGCTAGCAACCTAACAACAGCTGTCACCTTGTCACCTTGTGCTGTCAGCTCTTTGAGCTCTAGCGACCGTCATGATCAATCTTCTCCATTTCTTTCCAATGTTGCTTCCCTTAGTTGTGCCAAGTTCATTCCAGTTGCTTCGTGTATCTTGTCCATCCATTTTTTCCTTGGTCTCCCTTGTTTTCTCTTTCCCTCTCCACAAGCCAGCATCATTTCTTTTTCCAATCCATCTGATCTCATAACATGTCCAAAGAACCTCAGCTTTGATTTTAGCACTGTTTGTTGTAACGTCTCATCTTGCTCAATTCCAATCGCCCTGCGTACCCATTCATTAGTCCTTTTCTCCGTCCATGATGTTCTCAGCATCTTCCTCCATATCCACATTTCACAAGCATTGATTTTTTTTTCTATTTTCTTGGTCATTGTCCACGTCTCACTGCCGTATGTTACTGTTGGTATAATCAAGGCCCTCACCAATCTTTTTTTCGTGTCTGTGCTCACATGTTTGTCTTTCCATATTTTTTCTAGTCCATTCATTGCGGCTTTTCCAATCGCCACCCTTCGGTTTATTTCCATGTCGCACTTTCCTTCTCTTTCTACTACTGATCCCAAGAATGTAAAGCTTGTTACCGTCTCTAATTCCTCTCCATCCACCATAAAACTGCCCTCCTCAGCTGTTGTCATGATCTTCGTTTTCTTTATATTGAAGTATAGTCCTGCTTTCTCGCTCTCTCTCTTCAGCCTTCTTATCAGTTCTACCAGATCTGTTTTTTTACCTGCTAATAGTGTTGTGTCATCTGCGTATCTCAGATTATTCAGTGTTCTTCCCGCTATCTTTACTCCCTCTTTTGCTCCATCCATTTCCGCCATCCTCATTATCCTTTCTGCATATAGGTTAAATAGGAATGGGGACAGAATGCATCCCTGCCTCACTCCTTTCTTTATTTTGATTCTTTCAGTATCTCCAAATTCAGTTCTTATTACCGCAATCTGTTCTTCGTACAATCCCTTGAGAAGTTGTATCAAGTGCCTTGGTATTCCCATTTCTATTAAGGTTTTCCACATCAACTCATGATCAATGCAATCGAATGCCTTACTATAGTCAATGAAGCATATGTATAATTTTTGTCCATACTCCTTTTGTCTCTCCATTATCCACCGCATGTTGGCGATATGATCACGAGTTTCGCAGGATTTCCTAAATCCTGCTTGGTTATCTGGAAGCTCCCTCTCTATTATGTTCTCCATTCTTTTATGTATTATTTTAAGTAGTATTTTACTTATGTGCGATATCATTGCTATGGTCCTGTAGTTTTCACACTCTCTCGCATCTCCTTTTTTGAATATAGGGATAAAGATTGAGCTCTTCCAATCCTCTGGCCATTTTCCGGTTGTCCATATGATATTGCACATTTTTGTTATTGTCTTTGTCATTGCGCCATCTCCTGCTTTTACCATTTCTATGGGTATCCCATCCGGACCCGGTGCTTTATTGTCCTTCAGTTGTCTAATTGCCCATTCCACCTCTGCTTCCAAAACGTCCGGTTCCTTTTCATGTTCTGATGTATCGATTCGTTCTTTCATTACTCTCCTATCTTCACTGTACAGCTCCTCTGTGTATTCTTTCCATCTGTTCTTCATTTCCTCTTCGTCTGCGATTATGTGTCCATCCCTTGACCTCACTGATCCCATTCTTGGTGTGAATTTTCTCGTTATTTCCCTCACTTTTGAAAACATTTCTTTAGTTCTTCCTTTCTTTCCCTCTTCCTCCATTTCCTTGCACATTGCATTTAGATGTTTTTCTTTGTCTATACGTGCTTGCTTTTGGAATGCTCTATTCATTTCTCGTACCTTGTTTTTGTCTCCTTCTTTTTTTGCCTCCTTTCTTTCTACAGCTATGTTGATAGCATCCTTCGAGAGCCACGGAGTTGTTGTGACTTTCTTTTTCTTCGGAATGTGTTTCTCAGCAGTTTCTAGTATTATTCCCTTCACCTTCTCCCACAGGTGGTTCGTGTCCTCATCTATCATCGTCTCGTCCCTCTCTAATATTTCAAACCTATTCCTTATTTCCGTTCTGTATTCCGGTGTAATTCCTTTGCAGTCATACGTGTTCAGTCTTTCTCCTTTTTTCAATTTCTTCAATTTCGTTTGCACTGTTGCCACTAATAATTCATGATCAGTTCCACAATCCGCGCCTGGTCTCGTTCTTACATCCCTTATCGTGCTTTTCCATCTTTTGTTTATCAGTATGTAATCTATCTGATTCCGATGTTTCCCATCTGGTGACGTCCAAGTGTACAGCCTTCTTTTTGGCTGTTCAAACCATGTATTCATTATTCCCAAGTTGTTCCCATCGCAAAACTCTACTAATCTTTCTCCTGCCTCATTTTGTTCTCCTAGTCCATGACCTCCAATCGTGTCCCCTGCTCCTCCGGCGTACTTTCCCACCTTCGCATTGAAGTCACCAATGACCATTATTACATCTCCCTTAGGGATTCTATCTATTGTACTTTGCAGCTCATTGTAGAACTTTTCATGCTCTTCTTCTATTTGCTATCGATGTTGGTGCGTACACCTGTACAATTGTTATGTTAACTTTCCTTCCCCGAAATCTTACGCTCAGTATTCTGTCACTCACCGTGTCATATCCCATTATTGCATTTGCACTTGTCTGATCACACATGATTGCCACCCCCATTTCTTCCTTTTTCCTCCTTCCCTGACATTATTATCTTATAGCTATTCCAATTAAAATGTCCTTGTCCTTTCCACCTTGTCTCGCTTAATCCCATGACTGATATTTCGAGTCGCTTTATCTCTCTCTGTATGACATCCATCTTTCCACTCTGCATACTACGCACATTCCACGTGCCTATCTTCATCTTCTTCTTGCAGCTCAGGTTGAGTCTTTGCTTTCTGGTGCGATCCGCCTCTGGACGTCCTTTCGGCTTTGGTCCCGTTGCTTCATTAGACCGGATTGCTCTTGACTCTCCATCTCGCTCTTTCCCAGTAGCTGTTAAGTCGCTCTCCGGCCTGGGAGTCTCACCATCTGCGACTATTGTTTTGCATGAATTGTATTGTCTCATGACGGTTTTCTTGGCACTTTCACAGGGGTGGTTTGCCATTGCCTTCCCCTGGTTTTGCCTGCCGTGCCCGTTCGTTCCCCTTCCCATAGTGGAAAGGGTACTAACAGTCTGCACCACGTGAAGGTGGGCACGGAGGACTTTGATTCATCAGCCCAGGTCGGTTCCAAGTCTACGATCAAAGGATACGTCGGTCGGGTCTCCTCCCTGCTTTACTATAGGCAAGCTAACAACCTAACAACAGCTGAGGGCAACACAAAGAATAAAAATTATGTCACAAAATGCACTTGGTTGGAAATTGAGGCTGGTTGCAGTTCTAATGAAATGGGGTATGCTGTACTTGACAAAGCTGGAGAGCAGTCAACATGTTTGAGAGGGTCTCACGTTAGAGAGGGTCTGACGCTCCGTTTATTCTGTGATGCATGTTCAAACCAGAACAAGAACACCGTCATGATTTGCTTGCATGCAAGATTTTGCAGTGAAGCAAAGCCTTCTGCAATATTATTTATTTTTTTCTTGTTTGTGGTCACAGCTACATTCCACCAGATCAGGTGTTTGGACTTATAGAGGAGATTAAGAAAAGTGAAAGTTTTGTTTTACCAGCAGAACATCACAAAATATTTAAAGATCATGGTCAAGTGCTTTGCTGGGGCTTTGAATGAAAGTCATATGATATTCAAACTGTCCAGAGACGGATTTGCAAAGCCACAAATTCTTTCAATATGTTGGAAGAGAAGGTGTTCATTTTTGACAAGTCGCATTCAATTGAAGTAGGTAGACAGACTATGTCCTCCCAGGACTGTGTGTCTGTATTCTTTCTAAAGAAAGATTGAAAGCTATCTGAGTTAAATACAGGACCTCTGATTCGGAAGACAGGTGAAGTGCAGGTGGCCAAAATCTCGAGGTACCCAACAATGCAAAGGACTTCTGTGAGGACATAATGTCAGCAGTTGACAACATAGGCCCTGACATTGAAAAAGATATTTATGATGATCGAGAAAGTTTCTTATTTTATTAAAATTTGTATTTATATTTAAAACGATTGCATATATTTTTAACAAACGGCATAGTGTGCTTCTATCCTTTTATGCCACAAAGTAGATACCAAATGAAAACTACAGCTTACAATGAAGAGATGCAAAGACAAACATTTTCCCAATTTGTACATAACATTACAATTGTATGCATAGTTTGCTTGAGCACTTGTATTGACTCTTAGCGTACAGAAAGGTGTGAAACAGACAGATGTGGTAAAGACTGAATACAGGCTGTCAGTCTTGGTGAACTGAGTGAGTTTTGGAAATGTGCTCATAACTGTGTTATCACTAGATCACAGAATGCACTGTGATTCAGCGATCTCCAAATTTAAATCTGGGTCTGCCTTTGAAATAAGTGACTATAAAGTGATTCCTTAAGCTATTAGATTGAGATGAGGAATTAGTACTCTTAACAGTTTAGATGAGGACTTGACTAACACAAACCGCTGTGTCAGATTCTGTCCCTGTACTTTACAGGAGAACAACATTGTGGATAATGTGTTGGGTACAGTGATGTGGATGTTTAGAGCACCATGAAAGGTGCATATATATGTGAAAATTTAACGATTTTACATGACAGGAGTTCTCGACCTGGTAGGGGCAATTCGGCTTTTCATCCATATGACATTTGACGCCTTGGCACGGCGTGAAGTCCAACTGACCGCTAAAGAAGTCGACATCATGCGTTGTTAATAACTGTGGTTAATTCACTATGCTAAGTTGAGGAAGGCAAGACTAGTCATATTACGATAGGCTAACACTGGCATCTAAGCTGCTGTGTTCGGAATTAATAAACACAACTACCATGAAAGGTGCATATATATGTGAAAATTTAACGATTTTAATTTAAATGAATAGGGATTGTTTGTTGAAAGTGCAGTGTGTTGATAAATGAAAAACAAGTGCAAAAGAATTAATGTGAGAATCACTTGATGAGTCATTTCTAACTTGAATCATATATAACTGGTTAGTTTCTGTGTTTATTTGCTTGTTTGGCAGTCGTGCATCCTTGTGCTTATTGCTGCTATACTCGGTGTAATATTAATCGTGAAAAATAGATTGTCCTAACATTGTGAAGGATGTTTTTAGTTGGCATTATTTTTGCCTAAGTTGGGTAACAGATCAACGCACATGTCTGGATTAGTTCAAAGATGATGCCAAAGTGCCTTGGCAGTATGTTTCTTCTGCTGGATTATTTTATCAAATAGCATCTGATGTACAGATGTACAATATCTTCCTGCAATTGAATTATCTGACTGATGTAGCTGTGTTTTGTAGCAACTGGAGTTGTTGCTTCCACCAGCACCAAAGACTGAGATTCCTCAGAGTGAACATGTCGAGGAAGTGAACATGATGGATTTCGACCCTAATACGGATCAGAACAGTGGACGGCACGAGGCATATGATGAGGACGATGATGACCAACCGGGCGTCAGTCGTGTCCAGTGTGCGCATCAGTGAGCCTTGGAGAGAGAGAGAGCGCGACAGAGGCAGAGAGAGAGAGAAAGAGAGTCGTGGAAATCCTTTGAACAACAGTAGATCGGTTAGGAACAACATCAGGCAAGAGGACAACACTTGCATCCTCTTTTTAAAACAGTTAAATACTTGTTTCACTTACTCATGAATTAACCAAACCAGATGTGCTTGGAGCGGCCAGGTGCATTAACTGGCCTACCTTCCTTCGGCTGGTTTTACGGTTCAGAAGCTATAGCAACTAAAGGAGGGTTGGTCTAATTTAACTGTATTGTGTCAGACTTGAACATCACTCTTTTAGGTGAATGCAGCCTCATCAAGCTTTACTTAAGCCGGCAAATTCCCTGAACTATGATAAATCTGGTTCTGTTCTGTTATTTCTCGCCTGTAATACCTTTTGTTTGAGAACTTTTGGAAAGTGAACAAAGTTGTTTTCTGAAGCCATTCAGACAGTCTTGGTGGTTCGTTCGTTTCTTCGGTTGCAGTGTTGCTGGTTAACTTATTCTACTGGACGAGTTTCATTTTGGAAATTCACAGCTGTTTCAGTGTTTCTGTAGAAGTATTCGAGTAGGAAATGTGATCGGATGATATTCTTTGCTGTGTCATAAATGTGTAGAGTTTGTTTTGGGTATGATTGTTGCCAAGCGATTGTTGTAAGAAATTAACGGTGTTTGCATGTTTTGCAATTTTATGTAAACTGATCTGTTTCTAAGGCTGAAATAAAAATTTGACATTGAAGTCTGAAAATGGTTTGACGTTATATTTGGATTTTAGTTCAAAAGAAACCCACATGAATATCATGCTAGTTTTGAACTGAACTGGGAACTCACGTTATCGTACGCCAAAATAATTTCTTGTGCATTAAACGCTCGCTATTGCTTAGTGCCAATGACTGATGCTTAGTCATTAGATAGTGGCACTTAATAAGTGTAGAAATAATAACAAAAAAGGAAAACTCAAAAGGGACCACAGGTCATGCTAACTGAGCCTTCCTCTGTTTCTATATTATACATTTACAGATGACGTCATTGTCAGTGTGTTGAGCGATTGTTTTGACAAAGTCAATTTTTAAAGATTCATCAAAAATTAGCTTTTGAAGTGCCTGTAACAAGTGAGTTACAGTGGTCATGATGGCCAGAGACCAGGGCGTTAGCCACCTAACCAGGGCAGAAAAGGGAACATGGTACCTAATCTTATGAATATCACGGATGTGGTAGTGGGCAGACCTATATACAGAATTAATGTGTTCACTGAATGACAGTCATGCAGTCAAACACAACACCCACTTTGTGGGATGAACAGCCTGCATTGCATGATGGAGATGCCCTGAAGAACTGAATTCAAAAAGTTAAATTTATGCAGTCGCTGTGAAGTTCCAGTCTAATCTAATGACTTGTATAGCGCCGTTATCATACTGCACAAGGCATCAGCTGATGGTCGCTTCAAGTCAAAATTGCAATCTAAAATCATAATGCATTGGAGAAGCCAGATCGAATTCTGATAGATCAGAGAAGCAAGGAGCCAGGTTATGGTGGATAGCCAAAAAGGAGAAACTCAGTTTTGGATGGGTTTAAGAAGTCTATTTTCTGCCATCCAAGACTGAACTTGGATCATATACGACAGATTCTAATGTTTAGTGAATAAAAAATAATATCCATGAGGAAAACTAATGCTTTAATATTTGCATTCTGTGTTTACCAGCAATGTTGGCGCACGTTTCACTGACTGCCTTTTCGACTATTTCTCAGACGTTCAGACTACTGCTACCGAGTTGGTGTTTTGGATTTATCTTATGCTACTGCATAAGATATTCTGTGTTTACTGACATTATTTGGTTGTGTGTAATTGAAGCCTCACTGAAACAGGATCAGTTCACTTTTCAGAGGGTGAATAAGTTCTCAGCCGGTTAGTTGAACCTCATATTACAGCGCTATGTACACTGTCTGTGACGAGGAAATTTTGAATTCTGTGATGGAAGGGCGGGGAATAGCCTTCACAATGGGATCAGTCATCAATAACCAAGCAACCGGTGGAGAATGCCTGTCCTGCTCAGGAGATTTCCTGATGCTCTGTCTTCTACCATCTCTGCACGAAGGACATCATCACCCATCATCGTTTGTCGTCTTTGACACAACTTAATCTGGAAGCTCTAAACAGTGTGTCAACTGTTGACTTGGGATGGGACTCCATCGGTCTGGCTCTTTGTGCCACTGGGGTGACTTGTAGTTACCTGAACATTGTATGCTAACTGACAAACTTTTTTTGGTAATGACTTTAACATCAAGTAGACTACCACAGGCTGCACCTTTGTGAGGTGCTTAAAAGGTGCTATAAGTGTTTGGAAAACTAACATACAGACTTTTTGCTTTTTCTGTTTTTGATATTTTACGGTTTTCTGAACACCGACTTCACTGTCAGTTCAGGTTTTCTGAATATTGCCATTTTAGTTCCCTGCTGGTTGAACCAACGAGTCTTGTTGCATAATTATTATTATGTTCCAATTTCCAAGCCGCCAACGCGAGAAAACTGAAAAGAATGACTGACAATATTTTATTCGCTACCATACAGCGGTCATAAACAGAAAAAAATTTCTTTCTTATTTTAAAGTAGATGAAAAACGGATATAAAAATGAGGTCCGTTACCATGTGGGGTCCGGGTCAAATGGCCCTGCTGCTCCCCTCCGATAGGGCCTGATCCGTGCATCATTATAATAAAATATTTATTAATCTTAGCTAGAGACAAGTCTTGTGGCCGATCCGCCACACAAGCACGAGTAGGCCTACCTGCCCCTCTTGGTTATATGCCAGCGCCCCTCAGACCAGACCTGTGCATGGTGGACTGCCAGAATGTGGTGCCCCTCTAGAAACGCCCTTCATGCGAGCAATTCTGGATCTGCCACTATATACAGGTACTTTAAAACTGTACTCGAGTTGTAGGCCTAATCAAGTACAACATATCTGTGTAGTACTGAGATTATATAGCGCTGATCAAAGTTGGTGATCGACAAACAGCGCTGCTGCCTACTTTACATTCACCTGAGCACGATTACTTACTGTTTTTCTGGATGAAGACTGTTCCTCAGCCAAGGGCCAACCGTGTGGCAGAAAACTCGTGCGCTAAGCCTTGGAAGCCCAACCTTACCCGCCTATCGATTGTATTTAGGCTGATTCCCGTGATTTTGCTCAATTTGAGAGCTATACAAATCTCGAGTTTACGATTAGGCTACGAATCGATGTACGAAAAGATTAACATTGTTACCTGAAGTAGAAATCAGGCCTTTGAGATAGGAAAAAGTTCTTACAAGTTGTTTATGTAAGTTAGCACAATGATAAGATGATGATGAGTTCTCTGCCCGAAGGATAAGATGAATGAGGTGGTTTCCCGTTGCCTTCCTCACTGACAATTGTGGGTGAGCAACTTGCCCAAGGTCGCTACGCAGCGGCTTGAAGCAGATTCGAACCCGCGACCCTCCGGGTACGAAGCACCGACCATACCACTACACCACCACGTCCTACCAATGGTAAGATGGGAAGAACTAATTCGTTCGTGGCCCTTGCCAGAAATAATGCATCAACCAGTTAGGCCTCGATAAGATAGACATGATGACCACCATCTTCATGTTGTCGCTTAACGCTCTTGACACTCTTTCCCACTTGACCGGAATTAAGCGATACGGATATGACCCTTTCTGCCTGACATTTATGGGTCAGAGGTCATGAACGGAGTTGCGCGCTGTGGCGATGCCGCATTCTAGTCGACGTACGACGCTCTTCCAGAATAGACCGTTGGCGGATAACGGATGACGAGAGTGATGGATCAGAGGAAGAAGAGGAGGAGGAGGAGCAGCTGCAGCTGCAGCAGCAGCACTGGTAAAAAGGCGACAAGCTCGGTATGGTCGGTGCCTCGTAAGTCGGTGGAGTTCTATGCATCAGTCGTTCGAAATAATCCATTTCTGGTCACCGTTCAGTTGTTTTCGGCGATGACTAAAAGGAAACAGGCGCAGCCGAAGCGCAAAGACGGTAAGATTATTAAGCGCCAGTATTATTAATTTTAGTACATATATAGCACTTGAGACGCTGAAGCCAAGTCTTGCTTCGTGCTTCTTCTCAGGAAAGTTTTGTTTAGTTCGATTTGCAGTTGACAGCTGGGTTTAAACTCAACCAGTGCGACGTGGTTTTGTTAAAATGAGACGAGCGAACCTCAGTCGCTGCTGTCATTTCGTTCTCAACTTAAAACTTACCTGTTTCAAATTGCTTATCCACCATAGGCTGCCTCTCTGTCGTGCGGACTGACCTTCTGGACATCGACCTGATTGTGGCTTGGTTTTGGTGTGCCATCACTTGATGCCTTGTGCATTAGACACTGGCGCATTAGAAGTTGCTAATTATTATTATTAATTATTGCGCCGTGGTTTATATTGAGCACCACACCACCAAGCGCAGAACACACCACCGAACAGAGGCACATAGGCTACTGGCGTAGCTAAGTTGACGAACGGTGCGTCGGCACTGTCCAGGGAGCGGCAAAATTAAATGTTTAAAGACATTTTTATCATTTGCACCCAAAATTTCAGTTATGGTGATCACATACAAGACAACGAGAGCCCATGTCCCAAAGATCCAAAGACTGTACCGATATAAACTTCAGACTCCATGGGACCATGATATTCATTATGAACAGTAGGCCATGGTGATTGAAATACTGGAGTAGGCTGTCGAGTTTCAGATCTCTCTCTCTCTCTCTTTCTCTGTCTGACTGTCTATTTGTCTCTGTCTCCACACAAAAGCGGCATCAGGGAGACCAGCGTGTTCGCTGGCACTGTATTATCAAATCAAGTCCGCAAGATGCAGGTTGTTTAGTCAGTTTCAGTGCCAGGTCAGAATCCAGGGGTCAATCTGGACCGACAACATGGAAATTGTTGGTGATGGTGGTGGTGAGATGGTGCAGGAGTGGAAGCAGGATAGGATAGCTTGGAAAGTTTGGTTTTGATGAATCAAATTGATCCTCAAATCGTAAACAGCACATCGAACGCCAAACCAAATGTATCAGTCTGGCACAGCATAACTTGAAAGATTTGAATGGATTGGAACTGCACCAGGACTATACGGATATAATTGCTTCTATCAGATGAGCAAAACGAAATGGGAAGATGTGTATTATTCTACATCTGGACTGCTCAAGTACATTTCGTCAATGGAATTAGAGGCATACAAGAATTTGGCCATAGCTCTTCATATTGTGTTGACATTGCCAGTTCAGCAAAATGAAATTTACAAATCCTATTTACAGTCTACAGTGTCACAGGAGAGACCTTGCAGACTTTGCTGTTCTTTCCATTGAGAATTAAGTAGCAGCTTCCATCAATTTCAATGAATTTTTCAAAGCAGCACTTCTCTTCTCCAACTTATGATGTAGACCATACATTTTTTCTCCTTAAAACCAGGTCCAGCTCTTCTGCTGTCAAAAATATCTCTCCTTGTGAGTCAGATTTGTCTGACCATTCTGCTAGTATTGCCGAAGTTTCTTTCCATAATATGCACCTTACAAGCACTTTTCATCAGTTGGATGATCGCTAGTTGGTCAGTACTAAACATGTGTGCAGTTTAGGTATAAATTTTGGCTCCACCATGTCATTTTCTGACCATATGTTCAGGACATATGTGGGATGGTTGTAGAATCATATGTAACTCACCTCAAACTGTTTTAGTTTTACTAGCAAATGCCCTGGTTTTTACCCAGCTTGACTGTTATAACTCACTTCTTGTGAAACATATAAATATGCAATCTATAAATGGTTCAAAATTTTCTTTCCAGAACCATAGCAAACGCTATTAAATATCACCATAGTACATTCATATTCCAATCATTACACTAGTTGCCCACTGAGCAGAGAATCCAGAAAATCTTTCTTATAATTCACAAGGTATTATCTGTAAATCAGCCAACCTATCTCTGCTTACTCTCATACTTACTAACCTTACTCCTTGAAGCAATAAATATTGCGCTACATCATTGGACTCTGATTCTTGCTGTACCTCACACTAGGACAGTGTTGATCTTGAGGGCATTATTAATGGCAAGTGCTAATCTTTGAAGTTCAGTGCCCTGTTCTGGGTGTTTTGTGAGTTCTTTAATATCGTTCACATCTGAGCTTTAGACTCATCTGTTTTAGCATACTTAGGTGTGATGTGGTGGTCTATTGGTAATGTGTTTGGTCACTGATCAAGCAGTTGCAGGTTCAGCTGCATGTAACGACCCTGGGCAAGTTGTTTGCACACCCTTGCCTCTGTCACCAAGCAGTATAATATTAGTACCTGCATAAGCTGGGGAGTAAATGGCAAGTCCTGCGATGCTCTGGCCCTGTGTCCAGGACCCTGGAATTTATCCACTGCCAGTTCTTCAAGGGGCTAAGAAAAGGAAATGAGCCCTCCTCTAAGTTCCTCATGGGACAATGAAGCTTTACTTTACCCAGTGTAGCCTGATTTCTGGTTTCCTTAATTTCAGGTATTGATTGACTGGGCTTTACCAATAAATTAAGATTTCACTTGTGGCAAATGATAGTCTCGTGATCAGCATTCTAAATTCTCAAACTGAGGGGCCAGTGTTTCAAATTCTGCCAGAGCAGAAAGATATATTGTTTATTTTGTTTAAAATTTTATTGCCACTTGTGCCATCAAACAAGCTCAGCAATAAAAAAATGAGTATGCTAACCAGACACTGTTGGTGGGAAGATCAGGCAGTGAGAGAGAGAGCAGGCCATCCATCTTCATACACCTAAGAAAACTAAAGTCATTGACACTACATACCCATGGCTGCCTTTCAGGGTCAGTTGAAGGGACTGCTCTTCTTCTTCCTCTTCCTCTTCCCTTCCTCTTCTCCTCCTCCTCCTTCTGCTCCTGCTCCTCCTCCTGCTTCACTTGAAGTGACCATCAGTTGGTGCCTAGTGCATTATGCTAACGGAACTGTAGAAAGAAATCATCTGATTAGATTAGACAGAAATTTATCTGGAGGTCATTCATTCCCACCCATTGCTAATAAATTGCTGGTAATGATAATGTATCTGAATATAAATGTATATATATATACATATATATGTAATTAGATGATAATTAGTATTTAATTAACTTATATATATATATATATATGTATCATTAAGCCTATCATCAGCATTGCCAAAACAAATTGACAGATATATAACATTACACTAATCAAATTCTAGCAGAGCAAATTATAGAATTATATATAATTATAAATTACAGAAGAGCAAACCTTGCATTTTGAAGCGCTTAATGCAAGAAGTTCAGACCAAGACAGAAATATTAGATGCTACAAGTAGAACAAACAAATGCCTTCGTCCTCTGGAGCATGATAAAAATTAGCAAAGGTGAATTAATTCAGCATATCTGTCTGTACATTGATATTTATATAGCTTGATATTTATATAGCTCCTCTCAAAGGTGCTGAAGCACAGCCACTGGTTTGTAATATATCAAAGAGGTGGAAATTGTTGATGCAAGAGGCACATTAAATTATTTACAAAGGGAATTATCTATGTTTGAAACAATATTGGTAACAGAGCTTGGAACATTAAAATTTATAAAAATTGGTTAGTCTGATTATATCAATACCACTTGTTTTAACAGAGACGATAATTAGTATTTAATTAACTTAATTTTCATATATGATCACATCGACGAGAGAATTGAGAATTGTGAATCGAGCATTAAATCTTAGATTTGCCCAGTTTCTAGTGTAACCTTCACTCAAGGACAAACACAGAGTATTTTCGATTTTCTTTAACATAAGTTTTTTATTAACAATACTCAGTTATGACAATTACTTCATCGCTGACATTAAAACTTCTAAACAGGCAGACCTGTAAATTTCTGCTGTCATAAGCATCAATAGCAACTCTAACAAATCTGACATTTGACTGTCCGATCAACTAATTTTGAATTCACTGTGACTATAATTTGTTGTCTTCTGCCTTCTTCTATATTTTCAAGCCAGGTGAGTCAGCAAAACAAGCTGGACATGAAGCACTGCCAATGACTAACCAACATTTGACCACAAGAGTTAGTCATAGACATGCTAGCCAATAGTGCTTGAGCCTGTCCGAAACTTGCTCACTCGTCACTTTTATGTTGTGTCAATGTCAAAGTGTGCCCACACAACTATTATTAATTCTGGCAGAGGACTAAGCACCAGTTACCTGCTCTGTTTGACCTTTGTTAGAACCTCTCAACTATCATAAAGGATGTCAGAGTTCTTACAGAATGGGAAATTCGTCTGCAGAGAAATTTTACTCGCTTAGCTATGGAGGGCGTCCATTGACAATCACGTACAGACCAACCAGTGAATCCATAACAGACAGCTTACGTGTATTTGGAGTTCCCAGTCCATGTTGTGTTGAAGATGGACCAAATG
Organism: Norana najaformis; assembly: GCA_964023275.1. Classification (NCBI taxonomy): domain Eukaryota; kingdom Metazoa; phylum Annelida; class Clitellata; order Crassiclitellata; family Hormogastridae; genus Norana; species Norana najaformis. The sequence goes on from OZ029926.1 coordinate 1,087,039, forward strand.
AAGTGCTCACGGCGCATGCAGTCCAACTTGAACTGTGTCTAGAACATGGTGCCTGATGATTGTACTATTGCCATTGTCATGGGGCATCCTACAAGATTTGTTGAAAAAAATTTAAACTTCGGTTTTAGCTTGACAGATGAGTTTACTTGATATTTACTTTCTCTCTCAGATGCAGTTCGTTCCCATCCAGTTGCAAGGACATCGCCAGTGAGGTGAAGAGCCAGTAGTCCACCACTGAAACATGTTGTGGACTGACATTGACAATGTGCCAATGTCTGCACTGTACCACTGATGCGTGAAGGATCAGTGGCTTGTTCCCATTGACAAGGTTATGAGTGCAGCAAACCTGGCCTGTCAGAAATCGATTTACTGCAAACCAGAGTCATCGAGGCAAGTTGAAGCCTGGAGGAGACAAACGGCTGAGTGATGAGAGAGCAGTTAGTCACATTCATCTCTCTATGCCAAACTGGCTGTCTTGTCTACAAACAACATTGTGAAGATTTTGCTACCTTAGTCCAAGCATTTAAGAGGCCAGACTCTATGGTTTCCCAGTTTTATTAACAAAACTGAGCATTTATTATTCAACTTCAACCAGGAACAAAATTCTATACACTGCTAACTATGTACACACTGAACATTCTCTTCTCAGTCCTTTGAGAAAAAGCAAATGTCGTTTGCAGCTGAATTCTCCATCTGCCGAGAACAGGGAGTCAAACCTTCAAACTAGCCAAGAGGTAAGCGCTGACTGCTCTTGGTATGGGTCTAATGCCCTAGCCATGCGCTGTAGAACAACTCTTCCAGTCTACCACATGCACTGGTCAGTCAATTTACATTTCATGCATATGCGATACTGGGCATGTACAGTAAACATTTACTTAGCATGCAAATCAGCTATATATGCTTTTCAGTGCATCAGTACATTTAAGCAGTGGCCATGCAATTAACAATCAGAAGCTAAAACACCCTGCAAACTATAGCCCTAAAGCCCCTTCAACATAATTACCAATTAATTGTAGCAGCTAGTCATCACACAATTCCCCATTTTTGAAGAGTGAAAATAGGAGTCAATTTGACTCTAAATTTCTCACTCTAAGCAACAATCTCGAATAGCTTGTGATACGTTTAACTGAATAGCACCTCAGACACAGATCTACAAAACGTGTTCAAAATTGGCTATATGCATAATTATTAGCTTTACCCCAAATTTACTGCCAGTTGCTAGTTTACAAAGTAATCATCCAAACAGCAAAAACCATAGGACTAAGTTGCCTATGTCTAGTGCCCTGAGTAGACCGTTTGCAACTTCATCTGTGAAGAATGGCATGCTGACATCGATTTCAGCTTCTGATACCTGCTACTCATCTTGAATATGATGTTGCTTCTCAAGTGATGCTTTAGCCACATGGATGAGATCACTTGCAACTGTGTGTTGGGTCTTAAAAGAGGGCTATTTGGTTTCTGAGCAGCTCCAGACAGCGGATAAGATCCCAGCATTTCTGACTTGATTTTGCAAAGCTCATGTTTTCTGTTTGTGTTCATCCACTGTGCTCACCTTGCCATGTCCAGGGATTCAATCAAGTGATCAGCAATGTCTGGGTCACCAGATCTTCATATTGTTCCAGTTGAGCCTGACTTTGACATTCATGCACAGTACGTAGACAAGTCTACAGCCGCGAGAAATAGATGGACTGGCTGCTTTGGAGATTGCTTCTTAAAATCATTGGTATGCTTCATCGATTGGGATTATTTGTTTTGGAATTGTGTTGACACTGCATTTCAAATTGTTAATATATTCCTTACAGTTATTTCTAAAGTGTCAGCAACGTTTAAAGGAGCTAAATACTATTGGATGTGCTGTGTGTGTGATAAGTCATCCAATACCATTTGACTTGCAGCTTGCTCTGTCACCTCTAGAGCTAATGCAGCAAAGATCTGGTGCGTAATCTCATACTCACCTGGGAGAATGGAAAGTTCCCCATTGGAACTTGGATACCGTGGATCAGGGTGAGATTGTTTTTAACCACCCATTCTGCCAGGCACTCGTTGCATGCATGTGGTGTGTTAAGTGTTTTGTATCCCCAGTCTGTGTGATAGCTTTTGAAATCACCCACATGTATCGCCAGGTGCTGAAGGTGGGGAAGAGACTCAGTGGTCCAGTTTTCACAAGGAGGCTTGTAAATTTTTCTAGTTCTAAATTCTCCTGCGTGAATTAAGTCTCAAAACTTGAATGAGGACAAGGCACAAGCATTACCCACCTCCAAGCACATGTACATTGCATTGGTCTGGTGCTGATGATGTTAGGTCAAATCCTTCGATTGAGTATCTTCCACTGATTCATCAGATATGTGGGTCTCCTGCAGACAGATGATATCAGTGTTCTGCTGATGGGTGATGGTGCTGATGATTTTGCGTTTAGCCTTTGAAGGACCTTCAATGTTGAGTTGAAGAATTCTCAGGGCCAGTCCTATGGCTTGAAAGTCAGAGGACATCGACACATTGGTTTCTGTGGCTTTCACCACTGTTGGTTACATGTGACTGGGATTCGTTGTAGAAGTTGGTCCGCTGGTTGGCTCTTTAGATTCCCAGCCTGAGCCAGGCACTGATAAGAAGCAGAAGAAGGAGAACACTGATCCTTTGCCCCGTTGTTCATGTTCTCAGATGCTCTGAGCAATCCTTTATGTTCTGATGTGTGAAAAAGCTTAAAGGCTTAACTAAGGCTCAAATGCCCAAAACTAAAAGCTAAAGACTAACACATGATTGATCATTAAATTTGGATAATTTTTCCTTGTGCTTATTTGCATTCATAGATAATTGGAAGCATGAATTTGTTAGTGTTAGCTGGTTGACAGACGGATACAGCAGATTGAAAGAAGAAGCTCAGCACCGAGAGGAGTGGCGTCATTGGACATTTGAACCTGCCTGAGGGCAGAGAACCAGAAGAAGAAGCTGGTTGTATTTGTGATACAGATAACCATAGTATTCACATGAACACACATAGTGTGAATTCTAAAACGTCATCTGTGGTTGCTAATATGATGTGCTAGTGATTTTTTTTGCAAAATTCATGTCTTGCTAAACATCTGCTTCTTGACTACCAAAGGGTTGAGCTGTCTGTCTGAGAAAAGTGTTAATCTGGCAGAGTGCTCAGTCTGTCTGTGTTCTTCTTCATGCGTATTGCAGTTAGTGCAGTATGAATAAGTTTAATATGTTTATTAAGGGCTTGATAGCAGATGGACATTGCTCCGGTGTGGCGCTGAGGGGAGCAGTCTGGCGACTGGATTTTATGTCTTATGGCTTATGTCTTTATGATAGCAACTGAATCACTTAGCTGAACTTATTATGGAAATTATTGACAAGTCTCTTATCCTGCCATCATAAAGGCCTTGGTTTAATGAATCACTGCCAGCCTTTCTGAAGGTTTTCCTCCTTCAGAGGGCATCCAGTTCACTCTGTTAGTTTCACAGACAAGTTTCTTGGCACCGCACATGAGGACTCCCTAATTCATCTTGGAGGCCGAGTGGCCACAGGCTTTTGCCACGTAATCTGAAGGGGGGCTCCTGCAGGATCCGGTAGGTCCGCCTAGTGCTGGTTGAAGCCTGCTAAATGACGAGCTTGCAGTGGCTGATAGGGAAGACTGTATGACTGCTTATGTTTTCTAAGAGCTACAGACTTCTGAGCAACTTGTAATATTAAGTGATCATATAAGACAGAGCCTGTATGTGGCTGCTGCCTGAACAAGGATCAGGCTGTGAGTTCATTTGATGTAAGCTGACCACAACAGTCACCTCAAGTGGATTCGTTATGTTGCATGATTCCTTATTCCTCCTAGACGTTGTTTGGTTGTGTGCAATGGTTCTTTTGAACACTATCTTAGACCTATCTGTTCCTTCCTCTTCTTCTTGCATATTTAGTTGCTTCAGCATGAACAGAAAAATATTCTCACTCAACTGCTACTGCAAATCCTTTTAGGCAGGCCAGGTGCCTTTGTGTGTGTAGATGATTGGAGTAAGTAAATCAGTAAGTAGCCTTTATTTGTTTCCAGCAACTTCATAATCATTACGTCAGTGGACAGTGCTTGCAAATTAATTATTGAAAAGAGAAACTCTTTCTGTAAAGTATTTGTGATGTCATGTCATGGATGGTGCCATGTAGTCAGTGTGCAGCATTGTGACCGTTTACTGCATTACTTCTAATCCATTATTGTAGCCTACTACTATTTGTAGGTAACTTTTGATGTAACTAATAACAGGGTTTTAGAAAAGTAATGTGTAGCCTTAATGGATTACTTGTACAAGGTAACAGTAATGCAAGAAATAGTTGTGTTTGTGTCATATTGGGTTGTAGATGATGCTATAAATGTGACTTTCTGTGAACACTAAAGTCGAAAAACACTTTCATTACTTGGCACATGAAAGAATCCTTCTATTTTTGAGCCAAATGGGCAGAAATATTTTGGTAAAATGCAAATTTTCGCAAGTTTTGTCTTTCGGTTGATTTTGAGTGTACTTTACATAATTATTATTAGCCTGCTTATGATATGCTAAACCCCAAATGCAGCCAATTTTGACTTTACTATTCCCATATGTTGTAACTAAATGTAATTAGTTACTCAGGAAAAGTAACAATAATCAGTAATTAGTTACCATTTTGAAAAAGTAACTTTCATAGTAATTAGTTATGTTTTCCTGCCCATGGAATGCCAGAGAAGATAGTTGACCTGACGAGGGAATTGTACACCAAGATGATGAGTACAGTTTGCATTGATGATTCAACATTGGAACGGTTCTGGGTGGATAGAGGAGTGCGACAGGGGTGCAGAATGGGGCTAGATCTGTTTCTACACCTGATGGATAGGATCATGGATGAGATAGTTGATCCAGAGCACCCAGGTGCTTGTATTGGATTGCAGAGTTTCACTGATCTGGACTATGCTGATGATTTGGCCCTTCTTGCCGAAATGCTGGAGATCCTAGTCCGGTCCATGGAGATAATGGATCAGGAGGTACATAAATTTGGACTTGAAATCAACTGGGCCAAGGTAAAATCTAGACAACAGTGGATCCATTCCCAGTGCTTGGTGACAGGTGGCAGGAAATTGGGTAGAGCTGGTTCGTGGGATCTCCTACCCCTGTTCCCATGTTGAGACTAATGGTGGCAGTTGACCTGTGGTTCGTCCTTGCATGGCCATTGCCAGGGAATGCATGAGCAACTTTCAATGAGGAATCTGGAGTCTTAGCATAACGCTGAGTGTCAGACTCCCGCTTTTCAAGACTGGCTTCCTGTATGAAGCCGGGGCTTGGATGCTTATCAGGGACCTGGAGGTGAAGCTCAAAGCCCTCACCAAACAACTCTTTCATCAGTGAAGCCAGAGGAGAATCCTGCACATTTCCTACATGGCTCACGACACCAGCATAGAGGACTAATGATGCTCGATGCGTGTCCCTGTGTCAGAGATGATCCAATTGAGGAAGCTCTGTGCTGTTGGACACCTTGAAAGTTGCAACAGTGAACAGGACCATGCCAGAGCATTACGAGCCATGATATCTGGCTCCATAAGAGGTTGGAAGAGACCAGCTAGATGCCCTCACCAAACATGGACAAGATAGGTGGAGTCCAATCAGCGTCCACTGAATTTCAGACTATACACGGCCTGGAGACATGCCCAGAACAGAGGCAGCATGTTGTGGAAATGGCTATAGATAAAAAGTCGTAGATGATGATGATGAGTAACTAGGTACTCTAATTCCTTTTTAAAAGTAACTATCCAGCACTGTCAGTGTGTGTGGTTTAAGGAAGAACACTATGCATGATCAGTTCTGTAAGTGGATGTTTCTTGCTGCCATTGTGTTGGAAGTTTTGATGACATTTAATTTTTTCAGATTTCTGTTTTTCTTCTACTGTACACTTAGCATAATAGAAGAATGTGACTGATTTATGCTGTTTTTTGCTGCACTTTTTTTCTGTATACACTTTTTTGTCAGTGCTTTGGTTTATTACAGTGCCATGTGCAAGAGCCTGTCAGTAGGGACTTTGCCAGTCATTCAGGTGTCATTTGCTGGCAGGCGTACTTGTTGTTGGTAAGGAACATGAACTTCATTTAGTGTACTGGGGACTATCAACAGTTATGCAGATATCTAAGTAGATACATATCAGATGCATGGATGCAGCTGACATCCCTGAGCTGATGATCCTCATTATCTCTCTCACCATGCGGTATGTGCCCCACAGGCTTTCACTAGTAATTGGCCGGTTCATCAGCAGGTGACAGAGAGCTAGCTGACTGTAGGTGGTGGTTGAAGACACTCCAAAAATCCTGGTTCAATGTTGCTTGAGAATGAGAAGCATGATCGGTTGGGTTGCTTTGGGTGTAGAGGAATGAGAAGCATGATGGGTTGGGTTGCTTTGGGTGTAGAGGAATGAGAAGTATGATGGGTTGGGTTGCTTTGGATGTAGAGGAATGAGAAGCATGATGGGTTGGGTTGCTTTGGGTGTAGAGGAATGAGAAGTATGATGGGTTGGGTTGCTGTAGAAGAATGAGAAGATGGGTTGGGTTGCTTTGGGTGTAGAGGTGAGAAGTATGATGGGTTGGGTTGTTTTGGGTGTAGAAGAATGAGAAGTATGATGGGTTGGGTTGCTTTGGGTGTAGAGGAATGAGAAGTATGATGGGTTGGGTTGCTTTGGGTGTAGAAGAATAAGAAGTATGATGGGTTGGGTTGCTTTGGGTGTAGAGGAATAAGAAGTATGATGGGTTGGGTTGCTTTGGGTGTAGAGAAATGAGAAGTATGATGGGTTGGGTTGCTTTGGATGTAGAGGAATGAGAAGTATGATGGGTTGGGTTGCTTTGGGTGTAGAGGAATGAGAAGTATGATGGGTTGGGTTGCTTTGGGTGTAGAGGAATGAGAAGTATGATGGGTTGGGTTGCTTTGGGTGTAGAGGAATGAGAAGTATGTTGGGTTGGGTTGCTTTGGATGTAGAGGAATGAGAAATGTTATGGGTTGGGTTGCTTTGGGTGTAGAGGAATGAGAAGTATGTTGGGTTGGGTTGCTTTGGATGTAGAGGAATGAGAAAGATGTGATGGGTTGGGTTGCTTTTGGTGTAGAGGAATGAGAAATGTTATGGGTGGGGTTGCTTTGGGTACAGAGGAATGAGAAATGTTACGGGTTGGGTTGCTTTGGATGTTGAGGAATGAGAAATGTGATGGGTTGGGTTGCTTTTGGTGTAGAGGAATGAGAAATGTTATGGGTGGGGTTGCTTTGGATGTAGAGGAATGAGAAGTATGATGGGTTGGGTTGCTTTGGATGTTGAGGAATGAGAAATGTGATTGGTTGGGTTGCTATGGGTGTAGAGGAATGAGAAATGAAGCGATGTCATTGATGATGTTGCTAATGACAGTGGTGGTGGTGGTGGTTGTGGAGGTGGTGGTGGCTACCTCGTTTGGTCAACGATTTGTCATTGAGATTGTTAATTTAATCTCCCAGTCAGTGTCATAATATTAAGTTAGCTGAAGGATTGAATCTGGCTCATTCAGATCATTTGTTCAACTGCTATACACTGAAACCAAGCCAGTGATGCCTGTCAAAGGACAGTGGGCTGTATACTTCCCCTTGAACATTCTGGCACACCAGACTGTTGTGATAGGCCGTTTTCTTCTTGTCTTTTGCAACAACCTCAAAGCCGAAGTGCAAAGTCAGATTCAGCAAATCAGTGAAGATGTCTACCAGTTGCTAATGCTGCTCCACCAGTAAATAATGTCTTGACAATCAATCACAAAGATGCTGATATATTAGTAATTCAGTTTGGGGCTGATATATTAGTAATAGTAGTTGAGTAATTGTTTTGTGTTACCTGCTGTTGATTTGAAATATTGAACTGCTATTTATATCTGGACAACTAATTAACAGTTACTTTTCTTATGTGTATTGTGTTTGACCATTTACAAGTAGGCCTACATACCTGTTAGCTTAATTCTTACTAATGTAGGAAATGTGCAGGTGTTTTTGTAAATCCTGTTCTCCATAGCAGTGGTGATGTCTTATTTAGAAGAGCTACTATGATGATAGACAAAAAAATTGTTGAATTTTTGGTAAATATTTTGTGATGCATTTGTTACCACTGATTCACCTTCTTGTTCTGCTGCGTCTTCTCCTTCTTTTGCTTCTTCTCTTTACTCCCTCTTCTTCTGATTCTTCTGGGTGTCTTTGTCACTGCCTCTTACTCTCTTAGGATCTTGCAAGCTGTGACAGCAAAGCTGGAGGCCGGCAATTAGTTGCTTAATGATGAACCAGTGCAACTTCTGCTAACAGAGGCCACCTAATGATCAACTGTTTAATAGTCTTGGCATAGCTGGGCTGCCCAGGCCAATGCTATGCTACCTGGTGCAATGCAATTCATTTCTCTTTATGGCCAATGAATTTCCTCTGCATTCAAAGGACAGTTGTTGTCTATTAGAGGAGTCTGAGAGGCAAAGCACTGAGCAGAGGCAACAGTTGCTGTCTATTAGAGGAGACTGAGAGGCTAAGCACTGAGCAGAGGCAACAGTTGTTGTCTATTGAGGAGACTGAGAGGCAAAGCACTGAGCAGAGGCAACAGTTGTTATCTCAGTGACTTTAGTAACGAAATATTGTCAATCTGTCTTTTGCAAAGATGAACCTCGCGTTGAATTAACCAGATGCACTCGGCCAAGTTGTCAGTAGGCCTATATAAGAGAGTGTTCATATGCACTGTAGAAATCTTGAGTTTATGGTTATGCTTACGATTAGTTGTCAAAATTCAGCTCAGCTCAGCCAGAGTGGATTTACCAAGTCAGTTATGTCATTCTAAAACCATAGATTAAACATCTCGGCTTGTCTCTCTTCTTGGGATTTACTACCCGCTATAACTCCAATGGTTAATAAGGCAACGGCTTTTCTTCACCGTGATCAGCTTTTGGTGATTCAGGTGATTATTGCCAATGCTGAGATATCTCCAAATTCTTGAATATTTTTATTATGTAATATATTTTACTTTGTAAAGATCTTGACTACTTCTTACACCTAAATCTTATTGGAATGTCTAGAAATATTCAGAATTTGTTAAATAACTAGTTGCAGTTACTACCAATTTAATCCAAATTTAATTTTACTCTGAGAAATAAATTTTTTGGTGTGTTTTTCACTTAAACTGATCAGTTTGTACTGAGCATCATGGAGCGTTATGAAAGGAAGTGATATAAAGTGACAAGTAACTGTTTAATTTGGACCACCATCAATGTTCCCTGTAAATTGCGCGCAGCAGCTTTCATCATGCCGCGCACTAAAAGTGTTCTCAGCGCAGATAATTTCATTCTTGGCAAGGAGAATAAATTTCATCATTTCATATACTAAACTTCGTAGAATAGCAACATAGAATTAAGAATTGTAATTGATATTTAACAGCTGGGACACAGATGTCTTAATGTTACGAAGACCCAGCTCCAAACAGAGAGTAATGGTTGAATGCCTTGATATCCGATCTCCGATAAAATTATATGCAAGAATGCAGAGCATGACAAGGAGGATTTAAAATTAAGCCCTCTTTGAGCTCGTATATAAATCCAGCCCTTGACACTCCCACTATAGCTCTCTTTTTGCATCTCTTTCACATTTTATATATATGGGTCACTGACTCAATGTCCTGTCAGCCTTTGTTCCATATCAGTTGCTCAGTTGGAGATTGTGTACAATTATTGGAAAAACAACAAAATCAGAAGAGAAAAATTATAAGATTTTTCAAAACAATTGATACGTTTATTTGATCTTGTTTAAAATAGGAGAGACTCCGAGAGAGGACTTGAAATAAAAAAGTATTTTCTTTTTAGAACTAATTAGAGCATTTTAAATTTATAACTTAAAAAGCTGTTCTGTAAAAGCATTCTTATATTTTCCAAACAATTTTAAAACTTTTCAATTGTTTACTTTTAAAATTATTATAAATTTAATATGACAAGTCATTGCATAATTATAGACATTTGTTGCAGAAAATAAAACTGGTATCTATTTTGTTTATGATCACCTATTTCTGGAACCTATAGCTAAAAATAGCTGAAATTTGATTGTTTTTAAATAAAATTTTATCTATATACGTCTGTTTTATCAAAGTTATTAAATTAATTTTGACATTCATTCCAATAATAAAATACCTAATATTATACCATAACAAAAATAAGATTTCATAAGTAACAGTTGAAAATAAAGTCCTGATCACAATTTTGTGCTCAGGTCATTTTTACGCTTGCTCAGTACAATCTGCTCAGCGCTCAGCAACCTTCTAACCTTAGAGGGAACGTTGACCACCATATTGATTCTAGATACTACTGGAGGAAGAGGAGGAGGAGGAGGAGCAGGGGAGGAGCAAGAGGAGCAGAGGGAGGAAGAGTAGCAGGAGGAGGAGGAGGAGGAGGAGGAGGTAGCATGTGTAAATATCTATTTTCAGTTAATTATTGATATCTACAAGTCCTACAGTATGTAAAGGGTACAAAGTACAGACTCTTCCAGGTGCACTGTATCTGGGACTGAGTATATTCTTCTAAATGCTGGATGCCTGAAACTGAGTACACTCTTCCAGGAGCAGGGTGCCTTGAATGCAGTGTACCCTTGCAAATGCAGTATGTAGATCTGAGTATACTCTTTCAAATATCTTATGTCAAATTTGAAAAAATGCTGTTGCCAGACTTTATATTCTTTTCTGGCGTCTGGCCATACTACGGTGCTCTATAAATTGTCTTATTATTGTTATCATCGTCATTGTCATCATTATTATTCTTTGGCTTTTTGGACAGTTGAATGCCACAGACCATGTTGTAGAGACTGTGTTGTGGGCAGATGTTGGACACTAACTGTATGCATGTGTTCTTCGTGCCTCAGATTCAGATCTACTGACCTTGCACACATAATAAATGCAATAATAATTATTAATAATAATAATTCTTGCTGGAGTGGCCATTCATGAATAGAACTTTAAGGAGAGATTGCAGCCTAATTGACAGCTGAGCATAGTATGTTTAGAAGTCCCTCACTACGGCGCTGTTCTGTAGATGCTCCTGGCCTATGTAACTGAATAAATGAAAACTTTGGTTAGTGGGCAGTTGACGTATCTGCAAGACCCTGTCATTCCACTTCAGATCCCCTGGTTATCGACAGTCACAGCATTTGCTTTGGCAGTGTGCAGAACCTGTGAGGTTTCAGACATCAGATGTACATAGAAGATGTTGCATTGCAGTCGTCTTACACATAAGTCTGTCCATACAATGAAATTTAACGATGGAAGTCATTTTGAGGCATAGAGTCTAAAAACTGCACAAAATCTATGGTGGAAATTCTCCAAAGTATTCACATGTAAAATCCAGCACACATTGCTAAAACTAACTAAACTGTAGACCTACATTGTACAGAAGATGAGTTACCATATTTCAGACATCTCTAACTGTGTATTTTGTATTCTTACTTTGCTAAAGAACCAGTTTTACTTTGTTTATAAATATGCTATTTCTTAAGACATTAATTTTAATAATGTTAAAATGAAACTGCTTGCTTGGGGTAATAACAAATAGCATCGTGTCTGTTCTGCTTAGAGCTCCGTTAACCATATCAAGCAGCTGTACGTTGTTATCTTCTGCTGTTTCTTTGTTACATTTTGGTTTACATTTCCATCCGTGTCACCAATTTATTCATCAGATTTGGTCGAAGGTTTACCTTTCATGCAAGTAATCGCAATTTATGGCATTCTCTCTGATGGTTTGCAACAAATTTACTGTGCATAGATTGCCATGGTTAATGTTGTGACTGTTCCTGCATGGAGCATAACTCAGTGGCGGCTGTGATTGTATGGGACCCTATGGAGTTTTATATAACCGCGGCAAGCAGTATCTATAAATCAACCAGAATATGTCTCCGTTTCTAGGAACTCTGGTCAAAATCCAACATGTGATTAACTGGGAACAAATTTATGGCAGGTGCAGCAGCTCTCACCAAAGAAGAAACATCAGCTGCTGACTGAATGAGTGCGTGAATGAGCCGGTGGCTTAGACCTGACCTGCTACATTGAAATGCCACAGAACAAGTGGTTTGATGATGAGAACGAGGTTAGATAGCGTCTCTGGCTCAGCCTTGGTTGGCATTGAATTTGATGGGGGCAGAAGTGAACTGTGCTGAACATTCTTGTTTTGTTATGGTTGGGTGGTACTTGTGGCATTGGCTTGTTTACGTTGGTCTTTAGACCAGGTAATTGAAAAACTTGAAAAGATTCCACAGTTACTTTTTCTTTTGTGGTATAGTTTTGCTGTTTTTCCAGTCTCATCAGTTGAGCAGTTAAGAGATGAAGTAGCATTGTGCAGCAGCATGCATATTTTACAGTTTCGCTGTAGAAGATTCAACTATTTCGGCCAATGAAACATGTTTGTAAGTTTAAAGTTTCCAGACAACATCTGAAGTTGATAAAGTTCTAACAGAAATTCTGTGATTTTCAAATGAATGCATTCAACCTGAAGGATGTTGGCATAACCTAGTAAATGATTTTATGCTTAGATTATAAATATTTCTCTCTTTACTCTCAGCCATTATTGGAGTTGATTTTGTGTTCTGTTTGTCCTCAGATGTGTTCTACATACTGACCAACATGCTAGCAGATTGCTGATGCAAACTGCTTTTCAATTCTGGCTCCAGAGCTCAAATACATCAATGCATCAGTTCAAATTGACAGTTCAGATTATAATCTGATCAAGGCATGTAATCTGTAAGCAAATTTTGTCCATCTGCTGGATTCTTGCTTTTGTACTTTGGTTGAGGACTACTGTTGAAAGAGCAGCACTGATAACAGTAAACACTCATTTCTGATTAAAGAAAATCATATGCAACCACCAGCACTGACTGACTTTGCAGCTGTTGGACGGCCCACAGTTGGCAATTTTCAAAGCAGCAAAGCAACCACATTCACACTTAGGCTAACAGGATTGCAATGTGGCCATCTCTGCTAAGGTATAATTCTGACATTGCAGCTGTTAGTAGGTAACACAGGCGACTTCAAAGATGATGATGACACTCCCACTTACCATCTGGTTTAAGAGATAATGTCAGACGGTTCACCTACTCCACCTACTTTTATCCTCTACTAAATCCTTTCCAGTCAGCCTTACATAATCTGGTTTACCAAAGTTCTTCTTACAGAAGGTAATTGTGGCAAGCTATCAAAAAGATTTTGCACCTTGATAGAAATTATATCTTACCAGTTTTTTGCCAAGGTTATCTCCAGCTGAAAGTTCCTGTCCCTCCTTTCCATTCAGCCTATCATATAAACCCATTCCACTGAAGCTGCACAATGGTGCATGCCCCTCTGGATGTGTTGATTATAATTTCTATCTTATTTTTAAATGAAATTCTTTTTTAAACACTTAAGTTATCGTTTTCAGCCTGTGAATTTTTTAATATTATGGATAATTTCATCTTTCTGTGCTGCTGAGATAAATTTTTAAATTATTTATTTCTTGTTTGTATTGTTTATGCCCTGTTCTTGTTATAGGCATCGGCTGTCCTGCATTTCCTGTACATCATGATCTGCATAGACACAGCAGATTCCCTACCACAGTCTCTTAATTTATGGCTTTAGGTCCGTACTAATATTGGCTGGCACTCTTTTAGTTGTATGCATTCATGAACCACCCATAAACTGAAGAACTGTTGTTGGTTTACTTATGTCACGCCTTTTACCGCTGTGCTCGTTTACACTGTTTTCCTTGTGTGTTTGGTTTCTGTGTTTCTGATTATGGTTGCCCATTATATTGCTTGTTTTTATATTGCATAGTGTTCCTGTTTCTGTTTCTTGCCAAAACTTATAGAGAAATGTCTGTTATTGAATTCAAACATGCATCAGTGCAGTCTCGTCTGGTTTGGAACTTGGCTCAGTCCATTCCTATAACCTGGTTACTGGTACTGCTCTTTCAGTTCAGTCCTACGTGCTGGTGCTGTGTGATACCAGAAACATTATTTCCATCCAGTGTTTAGTGCAAACTCATGTAAAGCATCTTCAGTTACATGACATGAATTGTCCTTGTATTTGCTTATGTTACTTCTCTTTAGCGCTGGCATTGAAATAAATCCTGTACCAATTAGGCTTAAGAGTCTTGACATTGGTCAATTAAACATTTGTTGTCTGCGAAATAAGGCTGCAGCCCTATAAAAGTTCTTTATGAGAATTCCTTACATATACTTGCTCTTAAAGAGGCCTGGCTTCAGCCTATTGATACATCTGTATTCATTCCTGACCTTACTCCCCAACCTTTTCTTTTCTAAATGAGCCTTGGTACAGTGGTAAAGGTGGGGACTTGCTCTTCTTTTAGGGCGTATCTAATATTGCATAGGTTCATTTTACCAAAAATGGGTATTTTATCAACCACCATCTCTCTCTTTCTCTCGCTCGCTCTCTCTGTCTGTCTGTCTGTCTGTCTCTGTGTCTGTGTCTGTCTGTCTGTCTGTTTGTCTGTCTCTCTGACTGACTGACTTTTGGAATGGATTTCAATGACTACATAAATATTTGATTTTCTCTCCTTGTGAAATATTTATCGTTGGTGACTTTAATATTCATCTTGATGTAGCTAGCCATTGTACTTTAGCATTTCTTGATATGTTGGAAGGTTGTCATGTGAAACAGCTATTTACCTTTCCATATATAATAAAGGTCATACCCTGGACATGTGATGTCCCCAGGGTTCAATGCTTGGCCCCATATTGTGTACATTAAGCACTACACCACTATGTACATTACTTGATAATAATTCACTAAGTTATTATTTCTATTCAAATGATAGTGATATTTATTTTTATTTGACTGTTTGTCTTGGCACTTGTCTGTGCAGCTATTGCCCACTGCCTTTGAGGAGACTTTCTTAGATGAGAGCTTATAAACTCCTCCTTAAATCTTCAAAAACTGAAACTTAAATCTTAAAACTGGGTGACACATTTATTGAGTTAGCTGATGCTGTTTGTGACTTGAGCATTTATTTTGATGCTACTGTGTCTCTCACCGACTATTTGTAAGTACAGGTACACTTTTTATGGCCTGGTTAGCTACATCGGTTAAAGCATCCGTCAAGGTGCCTTTGTGCATGAGGATGACGGCTTGCATACCATTCATGGCTTATTTCAGAAATTTGAAGCTTGGACTAGCACAATCTGTATCTCACCCTATAAATTCATTGAAAAATGAGTAGGGTCGTGGCCACATGGTCCATTGGCAAGGGAAAAGTTGGTGCTATCATTCTCCTGGACCTCTCAGCCATATTTGACATTGCCACGAACACTGGTTTGGGCTTTCACAGCCCACTCTTAGCTGGTTCATGTCTTAATTATCTATACCTTTGCATTCAATCAGTTTATATATAATGAACTTTTGCCTCAGCCCGGGTGTCAACCTACAGGATTCTCTGCTTGGTGTTTATGTCCTGATCTGACAGTTTCATGGCAAGCTTCATCTTGTCAGCCATTGATCACTGCAACGTTGCCTCCTTGTTTGGCTTACCATCCAACTCACTTGATTAGGGATTCACTTGGTTCTGACATTTCCAGGCCACCTGTCATTCATGTCAAAGAGTCTTGGACATAAGATTTTCCTTTTTTCAGATTATGGCAGTTGACATACGCTTGTTTCTCACTTCTGCCATCGAAATTGCTTTGATGTTGAACAGTTGTTTTGTGTAGACACTATCTCCTACATTACCTTCTTCTGTGCTTTTGCCTCTGTAATTTTTCATCTGTCCTGGATTTACGCATTTTCCTATATTCTTCTGCCTTTTGCTTCTATCAGAGTTTTTGCTCTTGGCGCTGTGCCTTTGCTCAGTCTTTTCACCTTTTTGTTCACCTAGGGTTAATGCACACATCATTTGGGGATAGTAGTTGAAGGTGAAGACCTGCCTCGAACTTGTTTGTTGCTCCAAAGCACCTGTGAATAAGCTGGTTCTTGCAATGTAGCTTTTGCTGGGCACTGTAGGAATCTCGAGATTACAATTACAGTTACAACTACGATTGCTGGAACAAAAGAGGGTGCCATAATGTGCCTTAAAAGGATAGCACCAGGAGCATATTTTGCAATTCCTGCAGATGCCCTTAAATCGATAAGTTTGTTATGTATATTTTAAGCTATCTGGAATGGCTGGTGCAGTATCAAATAGCAGCTGTCGGCTGCTGCTGCTGCTGCTATGATTGGTGCGGTGTACACTTGCATCACTTGACTCCATCCTGTGGAATAATTTCTTGCTACTAACTTCACCTGCCAGTCATTAGTCTGTGTTTGCTGATCAAGAAGAACAAATGCTACCACTGTGAAATGACACTGACTATCCAAGTGGCACGATCAATAATTTTATAATGTTATTACATGCCTTGCCTCTGCTTTCTCCAGCTGCCATATATTGTTGAAACCAACTCTCCTCTGCTTTACACACACACACACACTTGCTCATGCACACGCGCACGCACACACCATCCAGAAATACTTTTTGCAAATACGTAGCATTCTTGCACATAATTTTAGGCAGTATTTATATGCTATCTTTAATACTTTAGTGATTAATTAGGCAGTTCATTGTATTTAATTACTGGCTTGCTTAGGCTTATCTGACATCATTTCAGAAGGTTGACTTATAAGTGGCATTTACATTGTTGCTTTGTTCTGACTTTTTACTTTTGACAATTACAGTGTAACTGGCTTCATAGATCTCTGTCCTGTCTAGAAGCAAATTGTGAACTGTGTTAGTAAAATCACAGCCTGTGATCAAAACTTCAAGGCTGTCTATTAAACTGTGCAAACAATTAAATTTTAGTAGGCCTAACTGAATTAATAACACATGGAACAAATTACCTGCCTAAAAGTATTGTACACTTTAGGATTTTGTTGTTTTATCCTATCATGTACATGGCTATCCACTGTACACCATACGACCCTGCATGCTTGCTTTAAACAAGTAAATAATGAAGTAAATCTTCAAATGACATTTAAACCAACACAAGAAGAGTTTTCAACCTTACAACTGAAGGCAAAATATTGTGAGATTCCGTACTGCTGTAGTGACATTAGGATAAAAGTCAGGTCAGAACAACACAACATTATCAGTGAAATACTGAAAAGTGACTTTAAATGAGTGCAGAAACAAAGCTATTAACTAAGCAAACTGTTTAAAAATTATAGCCTCAGTTTTTGTCTGTGGAAGGAACTTGCAAAGCAAAGGCTAAAAAGCTGAAACAAGCAAATCCAAACCAGGATTAGTAAAGATTACTTAATTTTTGGTTCATCATACTGGCGTACATAACCGTACATTTACATTTACAACATAGTGCTGCTATACAAGTGTTGATGCGGATCAACAAAGGTTGCATTACTCCTAGTGAATGTCTAAACAGTTAACATCAAGGCACTGGGAGGATGTTGAATGTCTCTCTCAAGCGTCCAAGTTCAGCCGCAGTGTCTGTCTGTCTGTCTGTCTGTCTGTCTGTGTCTGTCTCTGTGTCTGTCTGTCTGTGATAGCAAATCAAGTGGCAGACATACAGTTAACCTGCTGCATTGTAGGGCTGCAACCACTCAAACCTTTCAGTATTTGAATCGTTGCCATTTTCTCAGATAAGTAACCAATGAAGATTCTGGATGTCACTTTCATTTTATCGTCTCCAACTAGAAAGTATTTTGTGAAAAGTGTTGTTAAAAAGTATTGTGTATTTTCCCTTTATTTATCAACCGTACATATTACAATGCATTCGCTAGCTTATTTCTGACTCCCGGCCTAAGGCGTTGGCTATCGTTTTATGTGTGTGTCAGTTGTGCCCTCTGGCGGGCCAACCCTGGCTGGCCAATGAATGTTAAGCATTCTGCTAGACCCTGCATACACTACAACTCCTCCCTTCTATATCTGATGTCCCCGCTACAAATATCTACGTAAATATGTGTGTTTGTATGCGTGTGTGTACTGAGTTCCTACTTCCTACAAGCGCATAAGCGTATGTGTGTTTGTGCATGTTAGCGTCCTACTTCCTACAAGCCTATAAGTTCTGCATGAGCTCTACTGCTTCTAACAGTCCGATTACACTGGACAACAAATTTTTACAAAAATCATGTTACTGAAATGAAATTAGTCAGTTCTTATCAATTTGTATGTGCTGAACACGAATATGACAGTGAAAATGCCGAATTGGCTCTAGTTTTTTTGTAATCTGAAATGAAGTAATTTTATATCGCACAATGCATGCCAATAGTGATACACTTACAGTTAATATTTGTAAAAAACCAGGTCATAGACTAGTTCTTAGATTTTTTTGCCTGTCTCTTGTACAGCTGTTCGGGAGCATCTCTGCGGAGTGTCCAGCAGTAGTCAGCCAACATTGTAGTGGACCATTTTCCCTGGTACCTTTGCTCCATTGTTGCGATATCTTGATGAAAACGTTCGCCATGTTCGTCACTAACCATACCACAGTTGTCAGGGAAGAAATCCAGATGGGAATGAAGGAAATGCATCTTCAGAGACATATTGCAGCGAAATTTCCGGTACTGCTTGAGCATGTCTTCTACTAGTTCCTTGTAGTTTTCTGCCCTAACATTCCCCAGCAAGTCTGTAGACACTAGACGAAAAGCATTCCATGCTTGTTTCGCGTCACCCTCCAGCAAGTTGTTGAAGCGGTCATCTTTGAAGAGTTCTCTAATCTGAGGACCCACAAAAACTCCCTCTTTAAATCTTTGCTTCGCTGAGTCGAGGGAATTTTTCATGCAGGTATCGGAAAGCTGGCGAAGTGCGGTCCGTGGCTTTCACGAAGTTCTTCACCAAACCTAGTTTGATGTGAAGGGGGTGGTAGTAGGATTTTGTGAGCCTCGACCAGAGCTGGGTGCTGGATATTCTTCTGTCCAACTGCCATGTTTTGTCTGGGAGTCCATTCCTCCGCACGTAGTGCAACTCTCTTGCTCGGCTATCCCACTCACACAAGAAACACATATATTTTGTATATCCTTGCTGCAGTCCCATTAAAATGGCAACTACCTTCAAATCACCACACAGGTGCCATTTGTACCTGTTATAGTCAATGGAATGCAGTAGCTGTTTTAGGTTATCGTATGTCTCTTTCATGTGGACAGCATGCGCTAATGGAATAGATGGAAGACGGTTTCCATTGTGCAAAAGCACAGCCTTAAGACTCAGTGTTGAAGAGTCTACAAAGAGTCTCCATTCTTGTGGGTCATGAGTGATCTGTAAGGCATTCATGAGGTCGTCAATATTGGAACAGAATACCAGATTACCTTCCTTCATAAAGAAAGGTTCCAACTGCTGATGGCGCTTTCTATATGAAGTAATTGTGACATCTTCTTCTAGAAGATTCCATTGTTGGAGTCTTGATCCTAGCAATTCTGCCTTGTTTTTGAATAAGTCCAAATCACGAACAAGGTCATTTTGTTCTTCCTGTGTTATTCTGTGTGGGGTTGATGATGCACCACAGTGAAAATCGGGATCACTGCACGCTGACGGACCAGGAGAAGAACATGTCGGCTCACCCTTGTCCTCATCAGATGAATCAAGGAAAATATATTCTGCTGGAGGTTCTGGAATAGGAAGTCCATCACCATGTGGAACTGGTCTCAATGCTGACGGAATATTTGGGTAGACTATTGTCGACTTCTTTTTGCTTCGTTATTCCACCGGAAAGAGGAGGAACCAAGCAGAAGTAACAGTCATCTACGTGGTTGCTTTGCTCTCTCCACACCATGGGAACTGCAAACGGCATTGATGGTCTTTTGCCATTCAACCACTGTGAAAGCTGTGTTGTACATGTAGCACAGCATATATGCGGGGCCCATGGCTTGTCTTGGTCACCAACTTTGCATTCGAAGTAAGCATGATATGCCTTCTTGACTTGATAAGTGATACTTTTCTTCTGGTTGGCAAATGTCACTTCCCCACAAATGTAACAAAAGTTGTCCACAGTATTTACGCACTTCCGAGGCATTACTGTTCTGTATTGTATGGATAAAGTAATAATAGTTTTATAAAACAGTAACTTAAACTGTCTCGCACAAAGTCTGTAATATTGTAAATGCTCAACCGTTCCGACTCGCTTTATATAGTACACTGCTGACGTCATCTTACGTCAGCAGCCGACTGGCTGTAGTTTTACATTGCATCAGAAAATGACGTAATCAACTGTGCATGATGTGTTCATGATGGGATTATGCAATGAGGTGGAATATTACATCATTCTAGACTTATTTAGGATATTGTCGCAGTCCTACTGCATAAATTTACATGGTGAAACATAAAAAATGAACTATATGAAATATTTTCAAAACGAGAGCCAATAAAAAAATTGTTATGGTTATATTCGTGTTCAGCACACCAAGATGCTACACATTAGGGCCTTTTCCAGTTAGTAACGATTTCTATGTTGACCAGTGTTAGTGTTTAATTGTTCGGACATGGTTCAGAGGTTTAGTCTGTCTGGTGCTTTCCTGTCTCTTTCCGGGTATCGTTTCTCCTCCCTAGCGCTGTTGTTCCGCTCCTCTGGTGAGTGTCTGGATGTTTTTGTCACCGCCTCGTCTGCACCTGGCGCTGATGTATCCGTGTATCTTCGCGTTTCGCTAGGTGGCACCTCTGAGATGCATTCGCCTGCCGTGGTCGATGTTTCTGCATTAAGTAAGGCTGCCACACCTGTTGTCGTCGAGTGGTTGATGTGTCTCGGGTCGATGTGTTGGTCCCAGGGCATCGTTCGTGTTTCGCTAGGGGTCGCCTCTGGGGTGTATTCGTCGTCCGTTGTTGGAGTTGCTGTGTGCGGTATGGTTGTTCTGCTTGTGTTGGCTGCGTGAGCGGCACGTATCTGATCGACGTGTCGGCGCCAGGTCATTGGTGACGTGGTGTCTGTCGTTGAGACTTCATATGTCAACTGCCCCATGCGTTTGCTTACTATTGCAGGAGTCCATTTCTGTCCACCCCTGTAATCCCGTACGATAACCACCTGCCCTTCTTCGAATTCACGTAGTCTGCGGCTTGGTTGGCTCATCATCGCCTGAAGCTGTTTCCGCTGTACTCGGTCGTCCAGGTTGGGTTTCAATAAGTCCAACTTTGTTCTCAAGGCCCGCCCCATGAATAGTATTGCCGGTGTGTCATTTGTGGTTGTATGGGGCGTGTTCCTATATGTTAATAGGAATTGTGCCAACTTCTTTTTGAGTGACCCTGCTTCTGTTTGTGCGGCAATGAGCGCATGTTTTAGGGATTGTACGAAGCGTTCGGCCAGGCCATTCGTTGCCGGATGATACGGTGCTGATTTGGTGTGAAGGATTCCATTTTGGGTGACAAATGTTCGAAATTCGTCTGAAGTGAACTGAGGGCCATTGTCGCTCACGAGTTGTTCGCATATCCCAGTCTCTCGTAGGATTTCGATCGTTCTTTCTGATGTTGTTGATTTTGTACACACTACCTCAGGCCATTTCGAGTGTGCATCGACCATCACAAGGAACATATAGCCCCATAAGGGCCCACAGTAGTCTATATGAACTCTCTGCCATGGCTTGCTCGGGTATTCCCAAGGGTGTAATGGTGCTTTCGCTGGTTCTTTTTTGTATATAAGCACATCCTGGGCAAGCT
Source organism: Norana najaformis (assembly GCA_964023275.1). Lineage (NCBI taxonomy): Eukaryota > Metazoa > Annelida > Clitellata > Crassiclitellata > Hormogastridae > Norana > Norana najaformis. Next base: position 1,108,655 of record OZ029926.1, read on the forward strand.
TTAGTTATGTTCTCTATTTGAGCGTCTATTCCAGGCCACCACACGTAACTACGGGCCAGACTTTTCATTTTCACCACTCCACTGTGTGCTTCATGCAGCTGTTCAAGTATGCGCTCGCGTAGTTTCTGTGGAATGATCACCCTCCCGCCCCACATTAGGCACCCTTGGTGTATCGCTAGTTCGCTGCGTCGGTTGTAGAAGGGCACTAGCTCTGGCGGTTTTGAGTAAGCGCCCCAGCCGAGTTTGGTTAGTTGATACACCCGGGCTAAGAGTGGGTCACGTTGGGTAGCTCGGCTAATCGTGGCATGGGTCACCGGCAGTGTTTCGATTTGGCTTATGGCAAAAATGTCGGCTGCGTCCGGTTCGCCTGCGTCCTTTGTCGTTAGGGGGAGCCGTGAGAGGGCATCAGCATTGCTGTGCTTGCTTGATTCGCGAAATTCGATAGTGTAGTCGAGGCCCGATAGAAACATGGCATATCTCTGCAGGCGTGCAGCTGTCATCGCTGGGAATGATTTACTGGGGTGGAATATTGAGACCAGCGGTTGATGGTCGGTGACTAACGTAAAATGTCGGCCGTACAAATATGAGAAGAATTTCTTCGCAGCCCAAAACAAGCCCAGGGCCTCCTTATCAATTTGTGCGTATTTGCGCTCTGTTGGCGTTAAAGATCTGGATACGAAAGCTATCGGTCTTTCTGTGCCGTCTGCAGTGACGTGTGATAGCACTGCCCCCAGTCCATATGGGCTAGCATCGCAAGCCAGCCTGATCGGTAGGGTAGGGTCGTAATGCACTAGTACCTTGTCGGATGCAACCAGCTGTTTAACCGTTATGAAGGCTTCCTCGCAATCTTTAGACCATATCCATTGCATCTTTTTCTCCAGTAGTCTGTTTAGTGGCCGCATAATTGTAGATAGGTTTGGCAGGAACTTGGCATAATAGTTGACTAAGCCGTTGAATGAAGAGCGAAGTTGACTTTGATTGCCTGGTCTGGGTGCCGCTAGTATTGCATCGACTTTATCTTTGGTTTTGTGTAGCCCGTTACGGTCAATCTCATGCCCGCAAAACACAATTCTTTCCTGGAAGAAGGCACATTTCTTTAGATTTGCTCGTAGTTCGTATTTCTGTAAGCGTTCCAGTACTCTCTGTAATGTATCAAGGTGTTCCTTGTCATTCTTCCCCGTTACAATCATGTCGTCCAAGATACACTGTACATTGGGAATTCCTTGGAGGACTTGCTCAATCGAACGTTGCCAGATTGCAGGGGCTGAGGCTACTCCGAATACTAGCCTGTTATAGCGATACAAGCCACGGTGTGTGTTTATTGTCAGGTATTTCCTGCAATCTTCCTGGACTATCATCTGTAGGTATTTCTTGTCGGAGGTCAATCTTGCTAAATTTCTGGCCTCCCGCTAGCGACGCAAAAATGTCCTCAATGCGGGGCAAGGGGTATGAGTCAACCCTCAAGACCGGGTTCAGCGTTGTCTTGAAATCACCACAAATCCTTACCGTGTTGTCGCTTTTGACCACTGGGACTATGGGGTGTAGCCCAGTCGCTATGGTCGACCTTTGACAGTACGCCTTCTCGCTCGAGTTGGTCTAATTCAGCCTCAACCTTCGGTTTCAGGGCGTATGGCAGTTGTCGGGCTTTCAGAAATCTTGGTTCGACGTCATCCGCGATGGTCAACCGTTGCTTCCATTTCTTTTAATGTTCCCAAGCCAGGCGTAAAAACAGACTTATACTTCCCGAGTAAACTCTTTAGCCTAGATTCCGTGTCGATGTCTGTCCCCGTCGATGAGAAGTAATTGATATTTTGCCAGTCGAGTTTGATGCTTTGGAGCCAATCCCGTCCAAAAAGCGGTGTGGGACCGCCCTTTTTGACCAACGTAGAGCGGTAGTTTATGTTGTTGTCCATTGTAGTCGACTGCAACTTCCATATATCCTTCTGGCTTTAATGCGCTCTCCCGTATACGTACGGAATAAAATGTCTGTCCATCTTAAGGGAACATTGTGAAACAACCTTTGGTGGTCCTCTCTTGTGATTATAGAAACACCCGATCCTGTGTCTAGTTCCATTCGCAACGGCTTGCCATTCACCTGTACTGAAACCCATATTTTGTCTCGTCCTTTTGTTTTGACGTGGAAGTTGTCTACTATGTCCATCGAACTAACTGATTCGGCGTCATCGCTGTTTACAGCATGAACGTACCTCGGTCGTTCTGATTTTCTCATGCCAGTGTCTGTCGCCATGCGATTCGGGGTTGGCTTTTGTGCTGACTTGCAAGCCATGCGTATGTGTCCGATTCGGTTGCATTTGTGGCAGACCGCATTTTTTGAATCTGCAATTCGAAGATTCATGGTCCGAAGCAGCACACCGGTAGCAATGGGAAGACTTTGATGTGGAATATGATGGCTTACCTGAGGTCACTTTGTGTACCTCCATATCTGTCGGTTGACGTAGACTCTGTAGCTCTGTTGCGTCTCGAGCCGCCGTTTCCATAGCAATCGCGATGTCGACGGCCCGTTTTAAACGTTAGGTCATCTTCGGTCAGGAGGCGTTTTTGGATGGCTTCTTGTCGAAGGCCGCAAACCAAGCGGTCCCGTAGTGTCGCATCCAGGGTGTCGCCGAACTCGCAGTGCTCGGCCAGTTTACGAATCTGAACGATGAAGGCGTTAATCGATTCGCCCTCTCGTTGATCACGTTTGTGGAAACGGAACCTTTCGGCGATAACCAGTGGTTTGGGTGATAGATGTCGTTGTAAGACCTGCACGATTTCGTCGAATGTTTTGGTTGCTGGCTTGGCTGGGGCTGTGAGACTACGAAGGAGGCTATACGTCTTCCCGCCAAAGATTCTGGATGTCACTTTCATTTTATCGTCTCCAACTAGAAAGTATTTTGTGAAAAGTGTTGTTAAAAAGTATTTTAATTTCTTGAATACTTTTTAAAAATATCTTAATTAGAAAATAAAATATTTTCTTATCGAGACTCTTAATATAGTACCTTTAAGTACCTGACAAAAGCACTGCCTATGCAAGCCGAAAGGTCTAGTTTGTCCAGCGTCTTGAGAATGTTCAATCTCCTCGGGTCAAAAATCAAGCTCTCCAATTTTGATTCAATGTTCAGGCACAATGAACTCATTGTTTACACATCAGTTTGAACAGAAATTGTCAAAACAGCCTGAAATTACTGGCGACCAGAGCTCTGCCCCACATCCTGTTGGGGAACTTAAAGACTACATGCAGTTCAGTCCTGTTTATGCGCAACCCATTTACATGCAAATCTGCTTAGTGTGTTGTTACACTGTGGCTTCTGAAGATACCTATTTAACACAAGAGAGGCATTAAAACGTGATACAGGAACTTACTGTGTAGCTCTACATGGCAGAATTTTTGTAAAATCAATAAACTTGCTGCACTGACTAATATTCGGTCTCATTGTCATTATTCTAGGCAGCCTGTATCAGCTGTAACAGTTGCCTGAATACATGGCAACAGTTTCTGGCTGCAGCTGGCTTCAAACCCTGCAGGGGTATTGTAGTTCAAAGCAGCTGAAATTAACTATAGCTGCACACATCTCCACTCACCAAACGGATGCAGAGAACACACCTAGTACCTGAGATAAATTATGGTGCTTGTGGGCACACAGATAAAAGTGCACAAGACAAAAGCACAAAGGTCTACATAAACGTAACATCAAAAGCGCACAGCAAAACATCGCTGGTAAAAGCTTGCCAACATTAGCTTGCACCAAAGGAAATGCTATAAATGTATGTTGCATGAAATAGGCTAATATATGAGCGAAGTATGTACTGGAAATTATTTTTCTGTCAATTTAAGGTACGAGCAAGCAGTAATGAACAGTAGTTAACTACTGTAGTTAGCAGCTAGAAGTTAATCTACTTTCTAAGTAGGTAAAATGTAGTTAACTACTATTCTTTAAAAGTGGTGGTAACTAGTAGTTAAACTACAAAATTTCATTTACAAGTATTTACTCTTTTCTAACTACTTTTTCCTAGTCTCCAAATTATTTTTCTGCACCTGTTGGCACCACTGCTTGTTAGGTATGCTTCTAGGTATAGAATAATCATCTGATTATGAATTGTTAAATTGATAATTATAAATAAGAGGTGAAGAGAATTCAACAGTTCATTGTTGCGACTGCAGTTCCCATCTTACATAATGAACAAAAGTAGTTACAAAAGTAGTTTAACTACTTTTGCTAAACCTGGTTAACTACTAGATAAACTACTTTTAAGTAGTTACAAATTAGCTGTAGTTAAACTACTATTAAAGTAGTCAGTGCCCATCGTTGCGTGCATCAAAACCAAGCCCTAATCATGTCATTATCCAAAAGATCAGTCCACTAAGACAGAAAGGCAGCAATTTGAAAAGGGCAAGTCTTAAGTTGATAACAAAATGGCACATGACTGAGCAGAACGGATAGATACAGGAAGAGAGTTACAAATTCTAGACCCAGCATCCGAAAAGCCTGTTTACCAAGAACAGTTCTAGTCTTAGGTATCACCAGAAAATGGCAATCAGATGACTGGTTGAGTAGTGATTAGTCTGGGGAATGTAGACTGATTTAAAATGTTATGGTTGGCCAGATTTTAATGTTTTATAAACCATAAGCCCCAATTTGAAATTAATCCTTTGCCAAAGAGGAAGTCAATGCAAGGATTTAAGTGTAGGGGTTAGGTGCTCATGTTTTGACGTAGCTTTTGCATTGTGAATTAGTTTTCTGATTGAGTTGAACATTTGTCACTGCTGGTGTGATGATAAAAATAGAAGGATGTATGGAGGGAAAGAAAAAGGGGCCCTGTTGGCCCTTCTGTTGGCTTCTCCTCTGATTGGATGTCTCCTTCTCTGACACAATCCCTAAGGTTGGCTGTCAACACCCCGATTGGCTCATTCTTTGCTCTATTATTGCTTAGTCTTTCAATTCATAACAGGTCTGTCTGTCTCTCTGTCTGTCTGCCTGCCTGCCTGACTGCCTGTCTGTCTTTCTGTCTGTTATATTGTTCTTATGTGATGAATTCTTTGGGTCTCATGTCTTTCGTCCTGACATTGGTCAGTTTTGTTGGGTCAGGTCACATTTAGTTGAAGTTGTCTAAGGTTGAATTTCTGTGGCCAGAACAGAACTGATTGCTGAAAGTGGCTATTGTGACATCTTATGGATTACACAATCACTTGACCCTTCTCACCTCTTTGACTGCATGTGCTATCGCAGGGCGCTGGTCAACAGCCTTCATTGAATTAAGGACAATGTTTCTATTGATTTTTACCCAATAGAAAATGTTGCACCTTGGCTATCTGTGGCATTTTTTTTGTTACCAAGTGGGGTAGTTGACCCAGATTGCATGGGATTGCCTGTGTGATGACGAGAACCCTTCAAATCTCTGGGTGCCAGACAGAATTACATCATTTGAGAGAAAGCATCATTAAGACAAAGAAATGTCTTCTTCTCTGTAATGGAAGAAAATAATTGTTGCTCGTTGTACATCCACAAAAGGAGCTAACAGTGAGAATCTTATCCAGTATCTTGGAGGTGAGCAGTGCTTTAAGTTCAGTGGCTTAATCTTTGGGGGGGGACTGAAGTCTGCTGTGGCTAGTGGGTCATGAATCGCCCAAAAATAATGAGATATACTTTTGGTTCCATATATTTATAAAATGTGTACAACATATTTACATTGACCTTTACAAAACAACAGGGGGTTAATGGCAGTCCAGCCTTACATATTAGTTTGAATAATTTAATTTGAACAATTTAAAACAAATGAATATGTAGTTCCAAGAAACTACATAAAAATCTACACTTACAATAAGCTAATATCATCGTCATCTTGCCCACAGTTCATCAGTGCCAATAACAACAATGGCTTTCATTTTTGACGTCAGTGTCATAGACGACGGCCACCCAGTGATGGACAATCAAGTGGTGCCATGCTTTACTTGCAAGTAAAGGTATCACATAAAACATTAGTTGGGTTAAACAGTCCAAAGCCATCATGTACCACATGGTCTTTATTTCAGTTTAATAGACCAAAGCCATCATGTACCACATGGTCTTTATTTCAGTTTAATAGACCAAAGCCATCATGTACCACATGGTCTTTATTTCAGTTTAATAGACCAAAGCCATCATGCACCACATGGTCTTTATTTCAGTTTAATAGACCAAAGCCATCATGTACCACGTGGTCTTTATTTCAGTTTAATAGACCAAAGCCATCATGTACCACATGGTCTTTATTTCAGTTTAATAGACCAAAGCCATCATGTACCACATGGTCTTTATTTCAGTTTAATAGACCAAAGCCATCATGCACCACATGGTCTTTATTTCAGTTTAATAGACCAAAGCCATCATGTACCACGTGGTCTTTATTTCAGTTTAATAGACCAAAGCCATCATGTACCACATGGTCTTTATTTCAGTTTAATAGACCAAAGCCATCATGTACCACATGGTCTTTATTTCAGTTTAATAGACCAAAGCCATCATGTACCACATGGTCTTTATTTCAGTTTAATAGACCAAAGCCATCATGTACCACATGGTCTTTATTTCAGTTTAATAGACCAAAGCCATCATGCACCACATGGTCTTTATTTCAGTTTAATAGACCAAAGCCATCATGTACCACATGGTCTTTATTTCAGTTTAATAGACCAAAGCCATCATGTACCACATGGTCTTTATTTCAGTTTAATAGACCAAAGCCATCATGTACCACATGGTCTTTATTTCAGTTTAATAGACCAAAGCCATCATGTACCACGTGGTCTTTATTTCAGTTTAATAGACCAAAGCCATCATGTACCACGTGGTCTTTATTTCAGTTTAATAGACCAAAGCCATCATGTACCACATGGTCTTTATTTCAGTTTAATAGACCAAAGCCATCATGTAGAACAAGGTCTTCATTGGAGTTAAACATAAAAGGAAGATGTCATCAGTCTAACATGACACTTTATTGATATTTCACCGTCAATTGCAGTTAATGTGTCTCACAACTGATACATTGTAACTGATGTCGATGAAGCATCGAATATGAATTGCACATTTGCTGTATTTTTATGTTGCCATATAAACTGGAATGCACTTAAATGATATTCTCATTGTTTGTTGGAAGGTTTTACTTTTCACATTTCTAGGAGCGTTCAGACATCTCTCTTGGCTACTCTGTTTTTAACCACAATTTCTGAAGTGGTGACCATGGACAAAGGGAATTTGCCTGTAAACAGTTTTACCCATTCCCATTTAGGCAATGTCAGGTCAGGACTTGCGTCTGGAGACCGAAAACTGTGAATTTTTTAAAGTAAATGTAAACTTAAATCTTCAAAACTTCTCACCATCAGGAGACCAGCTCATTCATCAGCACTCTATCAAAGCAATTCTGCAAGACTGCCTCTGAGGAGCTGCAGTCCTAGACGGCAGCTAATAAACTCAGCAAAGACTGAATTTCCACTGCTAGGCACACTGCAGCAACTCAAGCAGTTTGAATGGCTTAAATGCTTGAAACTGGGTTAACTTGTTGAGTTGACAGAGCTGCTCATAACTTGGGCATTGTTTTTGATTCTACTGTCTCTCACTGACGTTATAAATGGTATTTGTAAGTCATCTTACATCATGACATATGCAGAATAAGGCATTAAGCCCTATGTCTTCAAGGCAAATGCACTGGTCTCCTGTTGCCTTGATTATTGTACCTTGCTTCTTACTGGTAACACAAAGTCAAACATTTCAGATACTCCATAGAGTTCAAACTCCTTGGCTAGTGCCAAAACTAATATGGCGAAATGTGAGCATATAACCTCTGTGCATGAACTTTTGTACTGGCAAAATGAGGACTGATTTTAAGTATTGTGGTTGGCCAGAGTTCAATGTTTATTATTATTTCTGCATTTATTAAGTGCCACTATCTAATGACTTAGCATTAATTGATGGTGCCGAGCAATTGTGAGTGAAGGACGTGCACAAGGTCCCTACACAGTATCCATCTCAGAGGAGGCTCGAACCCATACTCTTTGCGTTACAAGCCGAGCAGTCTATCCAATGTGCTACCGTGCACCCCATATTGAAATAAATCCCTTACTGAACAGGAAGCCAGTGCAAAGATTTAAGCATAGAATTCAATTGTTTTATAAACTATAAATCCCAATTTGAAATAAACTGTTCAACCAGGTAATTGTCTTTCTCTGGTCATACCGAGACTAGAACTGTTCTTGGTAAATGAGCTTTTTTGGTTGCTGGATCTAGATTTTGAACTGGCCTTACATATGGTGTACATACTGTCTCCCTTTATCTGTTTTTTTCTGCTCAGGCACTTTTGTCTTTTTATTGACAACTTAAGACTTACCTTCTTAAAATTGCTTATCCGCCAGAGGCTGCCTCTCCATCTTAGTGGACTGACCGGAATATTGACCTGATCGTAGCTTCGTTATCGTCATAATCGTAAACTCAAAATTTCTACATCGAAAGCTAAGTCGCGGGAAACAGCTTATTCACAGGCGCTCAGTCAAAACAAAATCAATAGGCAGGAAGGGTCAATCAGTTCCAAGTCAAGATTCAAGAGTCAGGCAGGCAGGCAGGCTCAGATGTGCTGGTTGATGCCTTGTTTATTAGACACCAGCATCATAGAAGTTATAAATTAATCATAATTAATAATAACTTATGTACACTACCTTGATGTGATAACAGGACCACACTTAGTAGCAACTGTAACCGAAGATAATTTAAGCTTAGCTGTTGTCTAAGCCCATATGATAACAGCTGGGTACCCATACGCCAAGCAGTCCAGTGCAGGCACTTCACGCCTTAAAGTAATGTCTGGAAACAGTCATGTTAATGTAGCCAGAAACATAAATTGTCTGGCATTTAATCAATCATTTTTGGGCCTTAACCGTGTAGCAATGCGGCCTTTTAGAGTAATTTGACAAAGTCGTCTGGCTGCAAGATATGTAGTGCAAGTGCCTTCACATGTGGTAGGGTTGGGTGTCTGATTAGTCTAATTACTCTATTTCTGCGCATACACAGGTCTGCCCCATGTGAGTACATACACATAAATGTATATAATGCCCCATGTATGCACTAGATGCAGTAATCATCCACTTACACGTATGGCCACGTAAGAGATCTCACAGAAATGCTTAGCTTTGTTATATGGAGCTCAGTTATGCATAACACAGCGCCATGCAGGTTGAATGTTCTCTCACTGAAGTCAACAGTTGCTTTTGGCAGCGGTCTCAGAGAATTCAGTCTTAGAAGTTTAGTGAAAAGGAAATTGTTTGCATCTATCAAGTGCACCAGGCACTGCTACTGTTGATTATGCAATCATGACCTTTTGACCTCCACTTTGGACTCCTTCATAACCGTAGACTAATCCATTTGTTTCCACAAGTAACGACTTTGTGTATGTATGTATGCACTTAAATTTACAGAAATCAGCCTGTGACAGAAAATGAAACAGAATTGTTGGTGTCCCAGTTTTGCACTTTAGACTCTGTCACTGAAAAGATTATGACCTGACATGCAGATGAACAACTTTGTTTTGCATGTTGCTCGGCATTGCCTTTTCCAAGTGGTTGCCTGGCACAGGCTGCCTTCTGGTCTTCCCTGACCTCTTGTATCTCAGCTGTGGATTCTGTCTAATGGTCCGTGCACGGGGACCTTAAATGGCGTGTGGCAGTGGGTCTCGCTCGATAGGGTCAAGGCCATACGGTTGCAACGGAAAAACAAGTACAATTTTAGTGGATTATGGTTGCGGACTGTGGTTCATTTTCAAACAGCCTTGTTGCCTTGTGTGATGTGGTAACTGCACTACCGAGGTCTTGAGAAGCATCGAATTTGAATTGCACATTTAGTAATTTTCGTTTTTCTTAAGCAAAGCGAATATGCTATGCTTGGTGAATACTGAACTGAGAATTTGAGCTTTTTGATAACATTCTACACAGGTGACTATCTTTGACACTGATGAAAATTCTATATCTTTGCAAATGCAATTTATCCATTTCTTTACTTTTCCTTGAAAAAGCTAATTTTTGGTGTAAACTCCGGAATAGTGATTTTGCTGTAGGTGGCATCAACGGCACTGGGAAGCAGTAACAAAGCCATGACAGACAGACAGACAGACAAACACAGACAGACATACAGACATAAACCTTGGCTGCTGCAAATTATTTCAGCTTCATTATCTCGACCGCTGTTTATGTGCGACTAGATCACTTCTGTTCAAGATTTGCATAAAAGTGATAAAACCTTAATAAATGCGGCGCAGATGGAGTTGCGATGCAGAGAGCACCATCCTTGCCAGGTTTTTAAAGCTCAGCCAGTGGCTGTGTACCACTGGTGGTCAGTGGAAGGCCACTGGACACGCTGACCAGATGGATCCAGTGGCTACTCTGTCGTTTTGTCCAGTGGTAGGCATGGATTGTCAAGTTACTGTTATCGGTTGCTGTTTTAGTGTTTGTTTTGCGGTTGTTTGAAACTGGAAGAGACTGAGTAGTTATCTTTTTCGTTTGCAGATGCTGTTAACTACTTTGATTGTGACGCTGTGCAGCAACAGCAGACCAGACTGAAGCAGTACTTGGCATCCGCTGAACAGCACCAGACAGATGCTCGAAATGACTTTGCACTTGCTGTACCAAACACCCATGACCAAGTGGAGGCAAACCAGATGGCTGCTGAGTTCTTCACTAAGAGAGGAGGCAAAGTAGTTGTAAAGCAGGATCTTCTCAGCTCAGTTGTCAAGAGCTCAGACTGTAAAAGAACACTTTCCCGAAGTGCAGACAAAAAAGAATCACTGGTTAGTTGCCCTGCTGAAAATTTAAATTCAGTGGAAAATGTAGAGGATGGCAAATGCCTTGCAAAAACAGGTAACATAAATGCAGTCATGCTTGACCATGAAGTGGCAGTGCACATTAAAGAAAAATTATCCCCTGAGAAACCAAAAGAATCTGATGAGGATTTAGCTAAGTGTGAGAAAACAGGGATAATATTTGATGAAAGTACAATGAAATCTGATGAATTACCATTGATGCGGCTTAAAAGCATTGCAACACAGTGCAATGAAAAAGCACAGCTGTCTCCTATAAAACCAGGTCAGCCAAATGACAGTTTTCTGGACGAAAGAGCGACACGTGTAGACCTGATGCTCACTTGCAATACGGACGCTGCTGATGGGTCTGATGATTCAGTAACGTCTAATGACAAAGTCACCCTAGTTACAGAAATTGGATCAGATTTGGTTGGTGTCAACAAGATGATGGTGAGCTCTTTAAGCACAAAGTCTGCTTCAGTGTTTGGGCATAGCACTGCAGAATGTGCAGATGAAATGGTTGTGGTGAGCGGCGTTGAAGATTTTCCATGGAAGAATTGCAGTACATTTGGGCAGAAAGGCAACCAAAGCATGTTTTCATCTGGCAGAGGACATCAGGTCTCAGATCCATTGTCAGCAAAAGAATCTCCCAACTTCGTGAAGAAGCTCGAGTCATTTGTGGCATCTGTTGCTCATGCTTCACATGAAAGCCACCAAAATGTCATCACCTGTTCCCCCAAGAAATCATTGCTGCAAGAGAAGACCGTCTGCGTCCGATCCTGTGTAGACAAACGTCAACAGCTGGTTCCAGTTTCCAGTCATCTGAAATGTAACACCACTTCACTCGTAACACAACCACCGGCCATAACTGATACCAGTGTCATCTACACTGACCGTCCACTTGATCTTTCAAACAAGACTAACTCAGACTCATCAGTAGTCAGCAGTGGCTCTTGGTCACTACTGTTTAACGCTGGCAACACGTTTTCCACTGAAACATCATCAATTTCACGTCTTGAAGAGAAATTTGGTGCCAAATCAACAATCCTTGATCAAGTAGGACTTTGGCCTTCAAACAGAGTCTTCAGCTTGAAATCAAAGTTGCCCTCTGCAGTTCATTATCCTGGGTCGACTCTGCAAAAAGAACCAATAAGTTCATCGCCGTGGAGGGTAACCACAACTAAAGCAGTGTCACTTTCTAAAGACAGAAGACGTGTGCATCAGCCAAACTACGTTTCGGAAACATCACGATTGTCAACTGTTGGCAGCAGAAAGTCAACAGAGTGTGCAAGAAATATAATCAGAAGTCCCAATGTACTGATAAATGCTGACAGTTCTAGCAAAAGTACACCTTTAAGAAGAACGAATGGCCCAGTCTCATCTGGTCTGCTGAGATGCATCTGTGGCGCAACATATGAGACCCTGGTTCAGCTGACGGTTCACCAGCATGAATCTGGCCATAGTTCCTTCTGGGCACACAGAAGTGGTAGTGCCTCTCAGTCAAAGATGGTGCATGAACAGAGCGCCTGGCTGAGCCCAGGACACAAAGAACTGCAGAGACGCACAGAATGTGGTCAGGGGTTTAAGTCTCTGCCAGAACTTACTGTTCACATGATTCAGATGGCACATTACTTGAACCTTGTTCATCCAGATACGATGATCAACCAACGACCTTCATCCGTGTGTTCAGCATCGACCCTGGATTCATCCAGTGGAAACGAGAACTCCAGCCCTGAGCAGAGTAGTTGCAATGGCAAAGCCAAACTCTTGAAGAAAACTCCACTGTGGCAGGACTTCTCATTGTTGCCTCATACAAGGGAACGTTCTTACAGCAGCTTTTCTTCAGAAGGCATCCAGCCTCTGAAAACAAAACATTGCCGTAAGCGATCTCGGTCAAATCATATGAGCTCTGACAGAACTGATTCTCATAGAAAGACACAGAAACGAGATCCCTGTACAGCAGGGACTCCAGAAAATGAATATGATGTTGCCATTAAGCAAGAGGTTGATGAGCCAATTTTGCTGAGGGATGACTACTGTAGTTCTTCCTCGGATGATAAGAGTGACAGTATCGGGAGCTACATTAGTCCAGTTTCTGGAAATGATTTTGAAACAAGCGATGGACAGAGCATGAATAGAGAGAGCATTTTTGAAGTTCAGAGTTCAAATCCCAAGGTGCTATGGAGATACAAGCGGCTACCAACAGATGGCGGCAGAAATGTAAGTGCTCTGGTGGCAATGCAGAACTTTGTACAGTGGAGTTTCCTCAATGAGAAGGCTCCAGTCTTTTCCAGGGCAGACACCATCCGCCATAAGAAGCCAATTCAATATTCGGAAAGTAACCTGACTCAGGATATCAGATGTCAACTGCCTGGATCATCTTTGCTAAAGAAATACATCCAGCATTCATCCAACATGAAGAAGTTACAGAATCGACCATTAGTGGATTCCAGAAGATCCCGTACTTCAGATGGTGCTCCAAAGATTTACTTAAATCTGTCCCACAGACAGCACAGAAAAGCCAGAAATGGTAGATGGAAAATTCATTGGTAAAGGAGGGATGAGCCGCCCGATATACATAGTCAAATACGGAATAGGATCATCGCTGGCAATGAATCAGTGTGTGAATCTCTCCTATCCAACAGAATAATTTCTTGGCAATATTCTACACAAGAACCAGACGACAGCAACAGCATCACAAGCACCGACCCAAACAACACCACGGGTCACTTGCTTCAGCCATCTAATATCTGCAACAATCTTTCAGCTGAAGTCTTGCAGAAGGAGCAAATCACAAGAGAAAGTGATACAAAGGCTGTCACCATCCGACGCTTTTCTGCAGGCCATCCAAGAACCAGATGAATGCAGCAGCAGAATATTAAAAAGTCTTTAAAAGCCTACTAGCAATATCAGTTGGAAGAAGAAGAAGAGCATCTGTGTGTGTGATCTTGGTGACCAATGCTGATCTTCTCGTTTGAGCCAAGTCTTTGAACAGAACACGAATTATCACGGAGATAAGCGGTGGTCATTTGGTCAGGCGCTTTTCAGCTGGAGTTCAGATGCCAGTGACAGGAATCTGTCCCCAGTATTCTCTAACGGTAACAGCTGCCAGCTCAGATACCACAAGAAAGTGACCAGAACCCCTTGAATTAAGTCCCTTGAGAAAAAAACACTGAGGACTGAGGTAACAGGCAGCAATATAACAACATTCAAGTTTTCTGCTTCCAGTATTTCAACATACTTGCTTGTCTGGATATTGACTGGACTGCAGTTTGGCTCTGGTGTGCCATCGGTTGATGCCTTGTGCATTAGACACTGGCACGACAGAATTTACTAATTACAATTATAACGACAATTGTAATGTGATTCAACTGATCGATGCTACATTGCTTGTGTGATGACCAGCAGAAGTCCTCATTTAGTCAAGACATCCTATCTCCAATCTAACATGATTCTAATGACTTCTATAGCACCGTTATTACATTCCCCAGGGCATCAATTGATTCCCAAGACCTGCCCCTACTCGACCAGTCTTCTGGCTGTATAAAGCTGACTATTCCGTGGACAAGGACAGCTCTCGGCAGGTGTACCTTTTCTGTTGCTGGCCCTAGGCTTTGGAACTCTCTTCTGGCAAATGTTTGCTCGGCAAAGTCTGTTTCAGTCTTCAGATCTCGACTAAGAACTCGCCTCTTCCTGGACTCATTTTGGGCCCTTCCGTATATTACGTATGCAATGAGGGGAGGGGTGATCGGATTTAGGCGATTTTGCGTACGGGTGCATATGGCGAGGGGGTGGGTCTCGACGAAATGTGTATGTATGCAAAATAAATTTCTAATTATGACGTCCACATTAGCCTATTTATAACAGTGTATTATCTTATAGTCGTCCGATGGCATTTATTACATTATACAAAAGCCATGTGCACTTATTCTGTGCTGTGAACCAGACACTACAGCGCCACCAACTGACAAAGTAGCAATATAAAAACTATTAACATAAACGATCTCAGCCCAAAGATTTATTAATCAAAATTAAGTACATGTTTTCCAGATGATTCCCAAGTAATAACTAAAAACCAACTCACTGACTATATTCCTGCTTTATCAATTTTACGTAGTATTAAAACTTTTAAAATGTAATTGTTAATGTTGTTAGTAGTTTTTTCTTCATAACAGCTAACAAATTTTAGCTAGCAAATATGTTTAACAAAAATAAATAGTAGCCTATGGTAAAATAAATGTCTTACAGATGACTTTAGCTAATTAACTTCTGTAAAGGGGAAGTTAGAAAAGCTTGGTTGTATGTACACATGGGGAGGGGTCCACAAAATGTATGAGGTGCAACAGGGGAGAGGGGTGTGAAAATATAATTTTTTTTGCCTACGTAATATATGGATGGGCCCTTTCTCTGTAGGCTGTCTCTGTGTCTTCTGTATTCCCCACTGACTTTTCAACCGGCCCCAACATGGAATTTGTCTCGTGCAGTGATTTTGCTTAGCAGCAACAACCAACTGATGCCTTAAGCATTATTACAGTGGCACTACAGAAGTTCTTAGATTATTATTATTTATTATTCTTACCCAGTTGCTTAACCTGATTTGCTTACCATAATCACTGTCAGTTGCCATTTTGGGTTGCTAGTCTTTGCATAATTCCAGGGTCATACCCTCTTTGCCACCTTAGCTTATAAGGGTCATAACTCATTTGGTTGAAGTGTCGTGCTCCTTTGTCACCCCTTGTTTGTTGAAAGGTCATTATTCTTTGTAACCCCACAGTAGGTTCAAGGGTCATTCCCTTGGTTTATTGACATTGTACACTGCCACTTCTTGCCCTGGCCTATAATCATTCTGCAGCGCGTCACTTGTGAATTCTATTACTGTGGACTTTTGCAAGATAATTAACACGTACACAAGACTGGTTTTTCCAATGTAAAAATAACCAATTTATTTGTGGAAAGTTAGAATTACAGTCTATGTCTCTGGTCACTGATGAATTCTTCATTTTCTGTGCAAGACAAAGAAGCAGTTCAGCAACACCAATAAATGAAAATGTACACACTGCCATTTGTGGGTCCATTTTGCCATTTGAAATGCCGGAATTTGGAGCAACTGGTTAATGGTACAAAAACAGCTTCACTTAGAAGCAGTTGTTTCTAAGAGCATCACATCAACTGCTATACATAGAAAAGACATCCACATACGTATACTGTATACATGTATGTACATGCGTACATACATGTACTTACGTACATACCTACATGTAGGTACAAACACAGAAAGGTTGGATATGGCACCTGAACAAACAAGTACATGCACACATTCATGTGAAGGCTGGACGGAACGTGCAGTCATTTCATACTGAGGACATATCTAGTCATCTCATGAGCATCATCACATCATCGGACATATTATACAATAAATAACATCAGTGCTGTTCAGTAAAACCAAACTAAGAATCATTTGTTAGAAAGTCAATTCTGCAGCAGACGTCACAACATGCACCGGCTGACCTTCCAATCAGTTCCAGCAAATCAGTTCAGTCTTCTGTTCCTCCTGTGTTCAAATCTGTCTTTGGATTCTGAAAGCGTCATTCGTTTTTCCTCATTTCGACATGATGTGCTCAGGATTTGGATAGGGGACACCAAATCTCAGGCACATTTGCCTCAGTACTTTTTCATATTCCTTGTTGAGCAATGCAGATTGTTGTAGTGCAAATTTTAAGTCTTCAATTTCTTCAAAAAAACCCTGAAAAAATTAAAACCAGCTCAATTTCAACCTTCATTTAAGACTGTGTTTTAAAAATACTTGACATAGGGCTGTTATATCTTTAGGGCTGGTTGCATTACTGTCGATCAACTCTTGTCTTAAATTGGAACAAAGATCAAATAATTAGCACTGCACCCTATGTGGGTGTCTGATTGTCAACTTAATGCCAGTTCACATGGTAAGGTGTAATTCATGGTAAGGTGTAATTCATGGTAAGGCATAATTCATGGTAAGACGTAATTCATGGTAAGGCGTAATTCACGGTAAGGCGTAATTCACGGTAAGGCATAATTCACGGTAAGACGTAATTCACAGTAAGGCGTAATTCACGGTAAGGCATAATTTATGGTAAGGCGTAATTCACGGTAAGGCATAATTCACGGTAAGGCGTAATTCACGGTAAGGCGTAATTCACGGTAAGGCGTAATTCACGGTAAGGCGTAATTCACGGTAAGACGTAATTCACGGTAAGACGTAATTCACAGTAAGACGTAATTCACGGTAAGGCAATTCATGGTAAGACGTAATTCACGGTAAGGCGTAATTCATGGTAAGGCATAATTTATGGTAAGGCATAATTCACGGTAAGGCATAATTCATGGTAAGGTGTACGTAAATCACGGTAAGGCATAATTCATGGTAAGGCGTAATTCACGGTAAGACGTAATTCACGGTAAGGCGTAATTCACGGTAAGGCATAATTTATGGTAAGGCGTAGTTCACGGTAAGGCGTAATTCACGGTAAGGCGTAATTCACGGTAAGACGTAATTCACGGTAAGGCGTAATTCATGGTAAGGCGTAATTCACGGTAAGGCGTAATTCACGGTAAGGCGTAATTCATGGTAAGGCATAATTTATGGTAAGGCATAATTCACGGTAAGGCGTAATTCACGGTAAGGCATAATTCATGGTAAGGTGTACGTAATTCATGGTAAGGCATAATTCATGGTAAGGCATAATTTATGATAAGGTGTAGTTCACAATGAGGCGTAGTTCATGTCAAGTCTTTGAACTGGCCAATCAGACTTGCTGAATGGCAATTCATTTTATGTTTTGATCAGAGCTTGACAGAAGGTCCAATTCAATTCACACTCGTGCAACCAGCTCTTAGAAACAAACCCCAGACAATAAAGGTATGCAGCAGCACAACCTTAAAACACTTTTTTTTGTCAAGTCTCAGAAGTACTGTAATATAATCCACTGTGTACATAGGTATGTACTAGGCCCGTCAGAAGGGTGGCAGCTGGGCCATGAATATCGTCTGCTAAAACCCGGCCAGAGAAGCAAAATTACTTTAAGAAGATTGCTTATTAGTTATAAAATCACAGTTTAATAATGCACAGCTGTAGGTTGCCTGTGAAGCGGTGGGGTGAAAGTTATTGGGTTGCAGGTGAACATTACCAATCAGTAACCATTACCAATCAGTAACCATTACCAATCGGTAATCATTACCAATCAGTAACCATTACCAATCAGTAACCATTACCAATCAGTAATCATTACCAATCAGTAACCATTACCAATCAGTAACAATTACCAATCAGTAAACCACTTAGAATGAGAGATTGCTTTAGTCTCTAGGAGTCGATAGAAATTGTGAGTGGTTGCACAAACTACCGCTGTTAATCTATTATTATTGTCTACAATCTGTCAGAGTGTCAATCGATCAGGTTTGAACTGTCAACTTGCCCGATTTGTAGTGTAATGTTAACTCGTGAAAAGAAACGCAGTCTTTCATTTTCTTCAGTATAATTAATTAAACGAACAGTATAATCACAACAGTACTTGAATCGCTGACACACGTCGCTACATGAATGCATTTATCAACGACATTTGAAACTCAAAGTATCAACTGAGTATACAACAGGCTACCACTACAAAATCTTTATCACAGTCTCTTAATGTGCTTGTGACTGCATTTTATCAGCACCTTCACCAGTTCAAACAGGTCTAGACCAGTCCAAGACTCATCGCGACACGAGCTCAACGTTTCCTGCACAAGCATCCATGTCATAAATTGTGTGCCAGCTGACATAAAACCACCCCATCACGTAATGCACGGCAGCTATGCATGGCAATAACAGGAAGCTTCTGTTTAACAATGCTGTGTCATAACTAAAATGATTAGTGTTGCCCTCCTCCTTATCCAGTCTTGGGATTTACACCACCTGAGTATGGCAGTGGCAGAGTTACCCAGTAACCACAAGTGTGTGATCAGTGTGTGAACAAACAAGTCAATGACCCGATGACCCTTTGATGTGATGTGGAAAATTCCACGGTGCGCCTGCCAACCAATCACAAATGTACCCACTGACTCATTGGTGTGATGTCATGGAAAATTCCAATCAAAGCATGTGCTTAAAACCTTCTGATTCAAAAGCAGTTAAGCAGTCATCTTCTAATTAGCGTAATATTATGTTCACAACTTTTTATTATTGTAAATTATTGTTAATGGTGGGCTGTGCATGGGTAAATGAATTAGACGTAAGTGCAAATAATGACTTGTGTGCAGACCACTGGATATTTTCTGCTCTAAAATTAAACATCGACTGCTGTCTTTCGAGATTTTAAACAAAATCTCGTCAGCTGCTTAATTGAATAATTTCTAGTAGTACATCAGAAACTGTTGTATTTTGTGTTATTTCACCTGTTAATTGTTTCAATTTTAATTCCAGGTAACTTTTTAACTACAACCTGAAACAATGTATGCATTAGTTTTTGATAATCTAGTGGTTGCAGTTACTCTAGTGATTAATGACTAGCGAACAACCACTCAGCTAAAGTACATGCAGTGCATAATAGCATGCAGCTATTTCATGGTTTACATTAAAGTATTTTTCCAATGGTGGAGTGACGGGTAGGCGAGCACCTGCTTAGAATGGACTCTAGTACCTAGGCTGCATTTTACTAACATTTTGACACCTGTAGTATACATGTCATAATGCTTAGCAGAGCACCTTTTAAGTACCTCTCAAAACTTGTGGAAGTTACAGTGATTCAAGTACTGGCATATACTTGGATATTTGCTTAGTGCGTTTTGGGGAACATTTCAAAGGCAGTGGAACATGGTTGTCCAAAAGATCTAAAAAGTGCGTATTAAGATAAGCAGGAAATATTTCTTTGGAGGTAAAACATCTTGGATTTTCAGTAGAATACTACTATTCAAGAAACTCAGCCTGATATAGGACAACCTATGTTTGTTCACTTCTCATGCCTCTGGCTCACAAATACTGCATTTGATTGTTGGACACCCTTGCTGTGCCTTGGACCAAGACAACACTGAGCTCCACGGCTTCTCAGTTGCTTATCTGAAGACTGTCCCAGGGTGAGCAATGGTAATGGAATTTCAAATAGCCCTCTAGGTGATGGCATAATGACATAATAACCAGTTTTCATGCAAGTTCATGACGTCTTCCTTGGATCAGCTGTCTTGTTAGATGTCTGGTGTACATATTTGTTGAGGCCAAGCCAAAGACCCACTTCATTGTGAAAAAGCTTATTGTCATTGCAGAGACCATGTGTTGAGACAGGCCATGCACCAGAGCACGATGACAATGCCACAATATCTGCCCTGTCTGACTCATTGGGTTAAACTATCATCAACTTCAGATGTCTGTCTGTATTCAGCCAGACCAAAAATACTCACAGGATCCAAACTCTGGAGTTCACTTTTGAGGCTTTTGTACTGCTTTTCCAATTTAATTTTTTCACTTTGTAAGGCATTCACTTCCAACTGAAGCTTGGAAAAATCTAAAAAAATAGAAAGAAAGGACTAATTAAAAGCCCAAGACAGAGGAGTACTTACCACTTACCACTTGTCCACACAGCTGAAGATAACAGAATGAAATGCAACATAAATGCCCATCTGCATGCCCCACAAGTTTATCAGATAGTTACCTAGTGGTTACCTCTGCCTTTGATTCAAGTTTGAAGTATTATTATTATTATTATTGTTATTATTATTATTATTATTAGACGTCAAAACATCTTGTGTGCAGTTTAGCTAGTGAAAAATAAACTGATTCTTCCAAAGACAAAACACAATAACTGTGAGTCACTTGCAAAAACAACATTAAACACTTCCACAGAACATTCAAACAATCAGCATTTCAAGAGATACAGAGGGAGAGAAGAAATGATATTTACAGAACTAAATGGTAATTATCACTTTAACAGGTGATGAAAATAACTAGAAACAATGACGAATCTGACACGTTCCACCTGACTGCAACAACCTGTTTTAAGAGTTTCTGCTGCCGAGTTCTGGCATGAACATCCACTTCTGTCACCTGTGTTGGTGGCTGCAGCCTTCTTAGTCCTCAGCTCCTTCAGCTCAGACTGTGTGTGGCATGAACATCCACTTCTGTCACCTGTGTTGGTGGCTGCAGCCTTCTTAGTCCTCAGCTCCTTCAGCTCAGACTGTGTGTCAGCCAATTTCTGCTCTAACTCCAGAACTTGCATCTAAAACAGTGAAACTCACATCAGTTGCTCTCACCCAGCCAAAAAGTCTTGTCAGTCAAACAAAAGATAACAATCCTGCACATATTTACAGATGACAAGACGCAACATAAACCGGTCAGCATGAATTAACAAATCCCAGTCTATCTCCAAATACACAAATGAGCAAAGATTCTGTAGTAGCAGGGCTGAATTCTAAATACTTTACAAATTAATTTACAGCTATCAAGATACTTAATATAAAACCTTGAAGACAGGTACTTTTAAGTACCCCTCAAAACTGCTGCAATTTTAAATTTAATTAAATGCAATTCTAAACTGCATTTTAATTGATAATGCTGTGCTGTTTAAGCGACATCAAATGAAGCATGTCATTAGATAGTGGTGCTTAATAGATACAGAAATAATAATAATAATATCCCGTTAATCTGTTTATATCTCACCGTCAGTGAAGAAATTTCTTCGACGTGTTTTAAGCTGGACTTGACTTCCCTGTCATATCGTCTCAGAAGATTTGTGTGCTGAACAGTCAGTCTAAAGAGTTGATCAAACAAACATTCTGGATTGCATAAGACGAAGCAAATCCTCTAGCAAAACTATTCAACAGAATGTAGATGGAAAATGTTGGTGCAACAATGTCAACTGAATACAATGCTAATACAGAAATATGACAGACAAACCCACAACCAGTGACATGTGCAACGACACAAGTAATTACAGCAAAAATGTGCAATATTCACATAAGCACTAAGCACCAGATGGCAGTGCATGTTACAGGCATTTTACTGAGCCAACCAATAGTGATGGCTTCAACTGTTCTTGACAAAACCACTGAACTCCAGAAATATTCAACCAGAGCGGCAGAGATGATGCAAATGAAGCTCACTTGCTCAGCTGGCCATCATCTTGTGTTTTCTTGACTGGCTTTGCTGAAGAAAAGCGATGGGCCCAAATGACTCCACCTCCTCTGACTGGTTCTGTCTGCGTCTCGATGCTGTCAATATCACAAAGCAACAATAACACCAGCTGAAATAACACTGTGGAAAGAGAACAAATACGTTGTATACATTTTTTAAAAGGTATAAGATGACCTAGCTTCCTAAGAAATGATAGTTTTAATAATCTGGTTTTCCAAAGGGCCTGCAACATCTTCAGAAGATAACTAAGAAACGAATACTTTAATTCTCATTAGTCACTCACTTTTGTCTTGCAACATAAATGTGATCAATCCATCCAAGAGCACAAAATCTTGCTACCTCATGCTCAGTCATCCAACTACAATCCTTCCCGGTGCTAACCTACCTCTTTCACCAACTCCTAAGGCATGCAGAGAAGCCAGTTTCAAATCTCAAATCATTCCATATAGATTAAACAATGCTTACAACAACAGATTATCAAAGCAATATCGCATACTCTGAACAGAACCACATGCTCAGAATCACCATAAACAGTTTTAAGAGAGACCTGTTAACTATGCAAGTTAAATAAAATAATTACTGGCAGTAACTGAATAAAGAATGGAAAAGAATTTGGTTTGCTACATGTTATTCGTCGTGTAGCACTAACACCTACCAACGAGTGTGAACAGATTGTTTAACAAGGGTCTGAAGTTTCTGGTGCTCTTCTAAATTTTTAAGTCTTCCTTTAAGTTCTTTCTTCTCTTTAACCAAACTGTGTAAGCATCTTCGGAGTTTCTCATTTTCTGCAATCAGCTGAAAATATCACAACTTCTTATCACTTGTTCCCAATCAACACAACTGGAACTCTTACATTGTTTATAACACAGCAAAAGTCTAGTAAAGATATTAGCATCCAGTTAACCTCAGCAATTGAATTCCATTAAGACAAGCAGCTCATCACCTTTTGTATTTCAGATAAATTCAATGGTTAAGTGTTTTCAACCCGTTTGCCTGTGGCTACAAAAAGTTATATGAATGTGGCTAGTTCAGATAAAGTTACAGAGTTACAGTTTTATAAGCTATTTCATCAAGCAGTTTCTCTTGCATTCAGAATTATTCTGTGTCCAAATCTGCTAAAAATGCACCTTTTGAGTCTTCTGTGGACTATGACAGCTCACATTTTTAAAACAAATACACGGATCGTCATTATTGCAACGAAGATGGACTCTATTCTGCAAAGGTTTAAGTGCAGCTGGTCTACCAGGGGATCGCTGTAGCTCTGTCCGATGAGTGGTTCATTGCCTCAGCCTCCGTCTTCAGTGGATCAGAAACTCTGAGCGCAGCGTTAACTGTCAACAGTCAGCACAGACCTTCTTCAAATCTGTGCACATCAAAAGAATGCAAACTTGATGCCTTTCCTGAATGCTGTAATCACAAATCAGAGGTGCAACAGGAAGCAGCCATACAGGCCACACTGCCTATTCCTGATAGACAATATAACAGGCTTTTGGGCCCTGAAGGAGTACGAGAAATGTCAGAGATCTGGTGCTGCATTTCTGTTCATGTATAGTAACATACTAATTATAGCCAACTGCTTTGGAGTTCAGTTACAGCAGCATGCTGATGGTACTCGGCTATACACAGCTCTGTCATTACTCAGTCAGGTAAGGTAAAAATTTAAGAGTGCCTCTCGTCTATTCATGCATGGCTTTGTTTCAATGGTTTGGCTACAAATCCAGATAAATCTCAGAAGATCATGTTTGGCTCACACCAACGTCTGTGTTCTCTTACTTTTCATTGTACCACTGACCTTGCTAGCATTGCTGTTCTGCTATCATCAGACACGGTCAAAACACTTGCAGTAACTCTGGACAGCAATCTCACATTTCGATCCCACATAACAAACCTGTGCAAATCTTGTTTCAATCAAATCAGGGCATTACGTTACATCAGGTCACATCTAACAAAAGACATGGTACAACCATAGCCTGGTCTGCTCTTGCCTTGATGATGCCAACTTGGTTTTTACAGGTATCTCAAATCTTGAAAAGGCTTCAATGGATCCAAAAATCCCTGGTTTGTGTTGTGCTGTGCGCACCTCCTCATACAAATTCTTCAGCTCTATTAAGCCAGCTGCATTGGTTTTCTGCTGAATTCCAGATAAGATTTAAACTGGCCTGTATGACCTACAAAATCCTTACCACAAGCACTCCCACCTACTTTCAATCATTAGTCTCTTCTTACATTCCTCCCCACAGGTATTCAGGTACGGGTCCGTTGGCTAAGCCACGATGCAGAACTGTCCTGGGCTCCCAGGCATTCATCGCCACTGCAACCAAGAAATGGAACCAACTACCAATGTATATTTGAAGCTTGAAATCTTTTTGTTCCTTTAAAAACTCACTATTTCTCACTGGGTGGTTCCGGTTCAACCACACCTCAGCTTCGCATTTCTGTGTGACTTTGTGTGCGTTAAAAATCTTCATAATAGCAAGATACTGACTGTGCAAATTAACTGTTACAGTTTGCAAATGGCATCAAACGTTGTGGCATTTGATTTCCGAGGGTCTAACTGTGCATAGTTTGCTCTTTCAGCTTTTTTTACAGCATCAGGTCTGGACTTGTATACCATCTGAGGAAGTGACTGAGATACAAGATTCAATGCTGCACTGCAAGCGAGATGTCAGATGTCTACTACACAGAGGATTTGTTGTTCTTTGAATTCCTAGTCAAGTTGCTCATATGAGTGCTCTGACAGCATAGATGTGTTGGTAGTGTAAATGATTTCTGCACGTGGTTATGCTCACCAAAGTGTTTTCGACAGGTACTTAAGAGGCACTATATTAAGTGTATTCACGCACGTACGCACGCACACCCTACTGGCACTCTCAGCTTTCATCATTCTCCTATCTCAACACAACACAAGACCCGGAACTCTTGGTCCAGGAACTATGGTCGCTATATAAAACTTATACATTTACATTTATGGTCTCATCCACTGTTTACAGTTGACACAGAATCAGCTGTAAACTGTGAATAAGACTCCACGTGCATGCGACAGTATGCCAATGGGGAGCCTTCTTCAGCTATTTAAACAACATTCGTCTTCGGATAAACTAGTAATACGTAAGTTTTATTAATTATAAAGTACATTCACATAATCATTAGTCTCTTTCTTACATTTTCCAAAATTTGCCTAAATTTCAAAATTTATTTGGCAACCATACAAAAATCCACAATCTATAAACGGCCTATGTTTCGCGTTGCCAAAATTTTTACGTTACACTTTTCCCTATGCTAATTATATACTCTAGTAAGTCGCTGGTATTCGTTAACCAGAAACCCGCAATATTTAATTGATTGACGGTACCTCAAAACATGCATGTATTTCACTGCCGGCCATAATTAAATGAAACAGTTTCGTAGCGCTAAATACGTATCAGAGCTTCTGAGTCCTTTTAAATGATTATGTCTAAAACATAACACGACGTTTAACCACATATACTGTACTACACAAAATCAAGCAGCGCCGTCTTCGAATCAAAAACTGTAAACATAGAAACGAAAATAATACGGATACGTTTTTGTGCGTCTATCAAAATCATAAGAAATTCACAATTAGAAGTTCAGAATTAATAATAATAATAATAATAATAATAATTAGCAACTTCTAATGCGCCCGTGTCTAATGCACAAGGCATCAACCGATGGCACACCAAAACCAAGCCACAATCAGGTCGATATCCAGAAGGTCAGTCAGACAGAGCGGCAGCCTATGGTGGATAAGCAATTTGAAACAGGTAAGTTTTAAGTTGAGAACGAAATGACAGAAGCGACTGAGCAGAACGAACAGACACAGGGAGGGAATTCCAGAGTTTTGGTCCAGCAACCGAAAATGCTCGTTTACCCAGAACAGTTCTAGCCCAATGTATGACCAGAGAAAGACAATCAGATGACTTTGCAGAATAATGGTAAGTCTGGGGAATAAGGACTGATTTCAAGTATTGTGGTTGGCCGTAGTTCAATGTTTTATAAACTGTAAGTCCTAATTTGAAACAAATCCTTTGCTGAACAGGAAGCCAATGTAAAGACTTAAGCACAGGGGTTATATGTTCATATTTAGAAGTATTTGTCATGGCTCTAGCCAAGGAGTTCTGAACTCTTTGGAGTTTCTGCATGTTTGATTTAGTGATACCAACAAGAATGGAGTTACAATAGTCAAGACGACTGGAGACCAATGCGTTAGCTAAGGATATTCTGGAAGACATGGGGACATAATGCCTAATTCTGCGTATTTCTCGAATATACATATATGATGACTTACAAATACCATTCACATAGTTTGTGAGGGACATGGCTGAATCAAAAACACCCAAGTCCAGAGCAGTATCAGTCATCTCAATGAGTGAATCATCCAGTTTTACAGATTTAAGCCATTCGAATTTCTTAAGTTGCTGAGGAGTGCCAAGTAGTAGAAATTCAGTTTTCGAGGGGTTAAGGAGAAGTTTATTTGCTGCCATCCAAGACTGCAGCTCTTCAAAGGCATCAGACAACAGCAGCACAGACGAGTGACAAGTCAAACTGTCAAATGAGATGTAGATTTGGGTGTCATCAGCATAGAAATGATATCCCAGTGAATGATTGTCTAGCAGGGTACCTAGAGGTGTGGTGTATAATGTAAACAAAAGAGGACCAAGTACAGAACCCTGCTGAACGCCACAGGTCAACGAGGCACTAGCTGAATAATGTCTATTTAAATATACAGATTGAGTGCGAGGGCTGAGGTAAGTAGCAAACCAGTGTAGGGCAGAACCAGAAACTCCAAACCATTGTTGAAGACGATGCAAAAGGAGAGAGTGGTCGACAGTATCAAAGCAGCAGACAAATCAAGGAGAACAAGGGCGGTCACCTTACACTTATCCATGGAGCACATGGTGTCGTTATGAACAGCAAGCTGGGCAGATTCTGTTGAATGAAATTTACAGTATGCAGACTGAAATGGAGAAATTAGTGGGTTGGAAGAAAGGTGAGCTTGCATACAATTCAAAACTACCCGTTCAAGAATTTTAGATATAAAATTCAAAGTTGAGATGGGTCTGTAATTAGACAGGTCACTTGGATCGAGAGAAGGTTTCATTAGCAGAGGATGAACTATGGCATGAGCAAAACCAGAAGGAAAGGATCCCTCAAGCGATGAGAAATTGATAATTGATGTAATGGTTGGACCAAGGACATCAAAACATTCTTTTAGGTAAGAAGTGGGAACGGTGTCTAGGAGAGAGGTTTTGTCAGGTGAAGAAAATATGAGTCTGCGGACCTCAGCAAGAGTTGTTGGCAGAAAGTAATCCAAGACTGGAGGAGAAGAACTAGGAAGAAGAAATTTATCACATAACAAATAACCATTAAATTTCAGCCTTATACCAGAAATCTTATCAGCAGAAAAGGTCAAAAATTTACTGGTTAGCTCTTGGGTAGCACAGAACACGCCAAAAGATGAATTTAATTTCTCTCTGTGTAGTAATTTATTCAAAGCCATCCACAAAGTTTTTGGAGATGTAGAACTTTCGGCAATTAAATTTGTTAAATATTCTGATTTTGCTGAAGAAACAAGTTTGCGCAAAAGTTTACACTGTTGCTTAAACCTAATGAGATCTGAGGGAAGTTGAGAGTGGCGCCACCAACGCTCTAACTGACTTCTGTGACGCCTAGCATCGGAAATGGCAGAGTTGAACCAAGGTTGGGGTGTGCGCTCTACTACTCTTTTAGTTCTAAAAGGAATTTGTCTGTCAAGAAGCTCAGATAAAGTAGACTGGAACTGCATCGCCAGTTCATTAGCAGTTTGTGCAGGAGATAACCAAAATGGAGATGTTAAGATATCATGCTTCAACTTATTTAATCCAGCTAAGAGGATTCAGAGCAAATAGAAGTCCTGTTTAGAACATAAGCACACTTTTAGCGACCGTATGGCCTCAACCCTGCTAATTTTTAATGAATTTATTGGGTGAGATCCCTCCCCACCGCTGCCCGTTTGAAAGGGTGTCGTGCCATTTAAGGTCCTCGTGTACGGACCACGCTATTATCGTAATCGTAAGCTTAAGATTTCTACAGCGCCCAGCGAAAGCCAAGTCAAGGAAACCAGCATATTCACAGGCATTCAGTCAAACCAACATCGATAGGCACAAAGGGTTCGTTTCCAAATCAAGATTCAAGAGTCAGCAGGCAGACAGTCAGACGGCTATAGTAAATGGTGTATGGAATTAAACCGGAAAATGAGTAAGGAGAGGAGGAAGAATCAGGAAAGGATTTGTGGAAGAGGAAAGTTTTCAGTTCAAAGTGTAAAATCTGCGATTAAATTGGCGAATTGGTGAAGTGTTGGTGAATTCGTAGGATGGGTAAGATAATTGTCGTAATTTTGGTGGGAGTTTATTCCAAAGGGTTAGGGTAGTTATGGTTAAAGATCAAGCTATTTCCAAATTTTAAGGATGAGGTGACGGGAGGTGTTAGGGCGGAAGAGGAGCGGGTGGAACCGCGTGGTTGGATTGCAAATAGGCCTAAGTGACGAAGATAGGAGGGTTGAGAGGATCGAAGTGTGTGGTAGCTATTGATAGGAGTTTGTTATCTACATGTATTCGTTACGGTATTTTAAGCCAATGAGGTGACAAGATCAGGATTGATGTGAAGGTGTGTGGGGTTTTTGGTGCAGCACGAGCGAGAGCATTTTGGATAGCTCGAAGCCGGTTTTGTCTGGAGTTAAGGAAAAGTGCAGTAGTCTAGTTTAGAATGGGCTACGAATGTAGATGGATAGTAGATGCAGTTTAGAAGTCAAGGATCTGGTGTGATATAAGAAGTCAAGTAGGTCTACCTGGTGCGATGTAAGAAAACAGAAGCATAGAGCAGAGCGTTCACCAATTGCATTGACAGTTAGGCTATAAAACCGCCAATATCATCAATATAGTAGTGATCACCGCTAGCATCAAATTATCAAGAATCGCCGCAGTATAATTTTAACCAATCACCAATTTGAACAAATGAATCTTAAGCTTAGACCTGAAGTACAAACAGAACTGGGCAGCCTTGGACCAGTATACCGAGAACGTCCGAGAAATCTATACTGTTTGGTGAGAGGCACCGCGAGTCAATGTCCATTCATAAACTCGTAATCTCGAGTAATCGTAAACTCGGGATTTCTACAGAGCCCAATTAAGGCTTAGTCTCGGGAATCCGCTTATTTAAAGGCGCTTAGTCAAAACAAAACCGATAGGCAGCATGTACAGCGTCTTTCAAAGGCCTCTCAAAAGCTCTATAGGCCTACATATGCCTGTTTAACTAACCTAATGAATTTACGCCAACTGAAGAATCATTTGGATGCGGTGTAAACACAACCACAGCAATTCAAAGGAAGGACACCATTCGAAAACGAGTTCTGTGGTGGCTCCCCTATTGTTTACAATATACACCACAACAATAGATACACAACAACAATAGATACACTGCTGGACAATTATTCACTAAACCTAAGAAGTCTAAATGGCTTAAGTGTTTGAAACTGGGTAACTCACTTGTTGAATTGATTGATTCAGCTCATAACTTGTATGTTGTTTGTGATTCTACTGTCTCTCTTTGACAATGTAAATGTTACTGTATTTGTAAATCAACATACACTTATATTTGTCACATACACAGAATTAGGCATTATGTCCCAGTGTCTTGAAGGATATCTCTTGCAAACACACTGGCCTCTATTCGCCTTGATAACTGTAACTCGCTTCTTCTGTCGTTGTGTACTGATCTTCTGGATAATGACCTGATTGCAGCTTGGCTTTGGTTGACATCTCTGCATTAGGCACTGGCACAACAGGAGCAACTAGTTAACAGTAACACATGCCAAAAGCCTAAAATATGTAAAAAATGATATCCCATGTGGCTGAGGCTTCCTGATTCAGTTGTAATACTGAAAATGTCAGTAAGCAATTCCTACGCAAAGTCGTACCTATTACCAGTAATTCCACTTAACGCAAGCACAAGACTAGTTGCTTTTTAGCCAACAGTTGACGAGATGACAGGGTGAGTAAATTAAATATTTATATTTATTATACTACCATGGTAATTACATTAGAAATTAATAATACAAACATGATGCTTATTTAGACAGCATTATAGATAATGGTAAGCAAGTTTAAAATGGTGTGAATGTTCTAAAACTTGCAATCATTTTCACAAGATTTAATGAGAAATCCTTCTAAAATATCAATAAACAAATCATTTTTACCATCGCGTATTGATAAATCGGTAGCGCCATCGGTTGATGCCTTGTGCATTAGATACCTGTGCAATAGAAGTTTCTAATTAATGAAAACTCTGAAGGCAGACTGCAAGACAGCTGATGACAGACAGCAGAGCCAGATGGATCTTAAAATCAAGCGCTACAACCCAATCACTAGTGAGACCAGACCAACAAAGTAGTGCAGGGCTTACCAGATCATTTTCAGGGTTCTACTGGATGTGAAATGTCACCTTAAAGGTCTACTCTGCCCAAATGAGGTATGCAGATAATTACTCACTACACCTGTATGAAGTAGGCACCCCTAATAAAGGTCAGCATTTAAAACCCAATTTCACCCATGGCCTTGGCACTGATACAAAGAGGGTTACCATTCTATCTCTAGAAGGAAACACTAATTTCACATGACACACTGTGAATTGAACCCTAAGTGCACTAAAATGTGAGGCAAATACGTTTTCACTCTGCATATCAACAGACAATATAAATGCATGCAAAACACTTGTACATGTAGAAACAAAGTTGCTCGCTTAAATGCAAGAATTTGTACGATTTCTCAGCTATAACAACGTCAGCAGTTGACCAGTCAGCAAAAATATACATCTTCATACAAAAACACCAGATCCGGGCATCAGCATAAGACTCAGCTGGAATGATCAGCCACGTTTGCCACCAGATTCCTTGCTAGAAACTGCACCACCATCTTCAGACCAGGGGTTTTACGGCTACTGTTCACCACAACTGCAGATTGTTGCAAGTTTCAGCCTGAAGAAAATTTTGAACCATAAAGGAAACAACCTTGCTTCTATTTCGTCAGCATTTGAAAGCCATTCTGTTCAGTTTTGGTGTCAGGTTGGGAGCTCCTTCTTCTCAGAAGTGCTGTCTTGAACAGGCGCTATGTAAATGCTCTCTTGAAGAGGCGCCATGTAAATGCTCTCTTAGACAGGTGCTATGTAAATGTTTATTAAGATTATGATGAAAGCTGTTAATATAAATGTATCATCCGACATACGGAAATTTAGTGTACCTTTTGCGAAATATGCACCATAATGAAAGATACAAAGATAAAGGATCTAAAGGTAAATCTGAAAAATGCTTAAGGTATAGTCTGTATATATATGGTATATAACTAGAAGCATGAAGGAGATCAAATTGCAATGATCCTGTGTCTGCATTTTGGACGGCTGGATTAGGAGTTCCATTAGATGGTTCTGCAGGTAACATAGGTAGAGGTGGAGAATCACTGCATTGAGTGAAGAATGGCTGCACAGAGTGTGGCAGGCATCCTGTGACATTCAATACACTTGCACACCGAGGTAATGAAAGCCCCTAGATATGGTTCACGTGATAACTCAGCTGTGGCTGCAGTGATGAAAGTGATGATGAAAGTGTTCGTGAACATGGTGGTGTTCGTGCCGCTGAACGACCACTACCCGTTTTTCACTCTTGTGGTAGATGTGTTCTTTTTCAATCCACTCAGCCACTTGCTTCATCGCACGGCTTTGGTTCTTCTCTCGATGGCGATGGCGTCGATGATAGTGCGAAGATGAAACGGTTTCTACATCATTTGGTGCTGGGTTCAACTGTGACACATTTGCAGTGGTTGGGAACTTGGGGTTCACAAGTGGTGAACCAGAATGGCTTGATTCTTGTCTTGCAGCCATAAAAATGTTGGATGTAACAATTTCATCCTCTTGACAAATTGTGTCAGCCCCAAGTGCATCTGTCCTTGCTGAGTTTTTGATGGCCGAGCTTGCCATTTTTGACCTAAACTTAGCCGGCTTTTGTGATTTCATACCCTTCTCTGCTCCAGTGATGCCACAACTGGGGCGAGCGGATGAAATGAGCTCACGAGTCTTAGAAGTTGTGTAGTTTTCAATTCCAGCTAAATCCAAATAGTAGTTTCTACACTGCGCAGATTCTTCATTTGCATAATCGCATCCACCATTCGTACAAGTTCTGTCTGCTGAAGAATGATCCTGTGCCTGAATTTTATTAACAAAGATGCTGTGGCGACGCCTGAAAGTAGAAACCAGGTTTTAGATGGCACAAGTGAAACTACCCGCAGGCATCCTTCAGAACATTATACAAAGAAATTTCAAGAGAATTGGCCGATTAAAGCAACATAGACTTATATCCTTCTGATAGGATGAGTGACTATCCACTACAGGACTTCTCTGTCATTTGGCAGTTGCTTTACTAGGGAAGTCTAGTAATTCTCTAAGCAGCACATAACTAGAAGCGTGACGGAGATATTATTGTGCTCCAATATGAAATATCCTGCTGCAAAGTTGCCATCCCAATATACAACATGCATACACCCAGAAGAATGAAATGGACAGACCCTGTAGAAGAGCAGATGGGATGCTTAAGAATATATGCTTAGTAATATATGTATGCATATACAGTTACATGTATGTATGTTGTATGTATGTCAACTTTTGTAAATGGGTTTTTGTGTGAAATAATGGCATAATGCGTTTAGATCCTTCAAATTTCTGGCTCTTGCTTCTAAGATGTTCTAGAGAAGGGTATAAACAATCACGCAACCTTTTCAAAAAGTCTTTCAGACCTCAACTTAAAAATGCAAAACCACCAATGCCTTGTGCTTACCCGTTCCTCCTTGAGTGTTGCGGATATTGGTCATTGAGACTCATGTTCTGCTGAATCAAATGAGCTAAATGTCTTTCGTCAAACTGCAACAGTTTCTTAGAAGCACTGCCACTACATGGGTGCCATTGACGTTGTTGCTGCTGCTGTCGTCTGCGGACATTGGCACCAGTCATAGCAGCAGCACCGGCAGTGCCAGCATCACTGATACCTTGCCCACCACAGAAACTCAGTTGTCTTGTTAGCAATAAGTCATTGCCGTCTTTCCTATCAGAAGGATATAAGTCTGTTCTCTTATCTCTGCTGCAAACAGGTTGCCTATCAGGCATTGTCTTGTGATGCAGAGTGCGAGGAGATCCATGATGCACCAGCGCACACCTGGTAGGTCGGGAGGGTCTCTTGGAGGAAGACGGCGCTCCTCCAGCGGACGATCGAAAAGCAGAATTGTTTGATTTCGTGCCTTCAGCACACTGATGCTCTTGCACAGCACAACCGTTGCCTTTGGTGCCATGGGCTGGGGGACATGTGACTCCCTGGTCAGGTGACACAGTCAAATGAAGCTTTAACACTCTGGTTCCCTGCTGCTGTAATGTAATCACTGAACCGACTGTATCATAAAGCGACTTTAACAAGCCTGCTATGTCCTACAACAGATCAACACAATGGCCTTTCATTAATACAAGACACACCAATTAAATCTTTTCAGTGCTTATATTACAGGCATATTCAGTGGCAGCTTCACAGAGGGGAACAGTGCCCCCAGTTGAATGCCTGGCCCCTAGTAGCCCCCAAATTTTAACCCAATGCACGACGAAATTTTATATTATTTTAATTTTTATATTTTCACAGGTGTGACTTACTTACTTAGGCTCTTATTAGCCTCTTGATCATATTATATATAGGCTCTTAATAATATGAGTGACAGAGTCACTGCTTCTGCCCATCCTTTCTATTCTGAGTTTTGCCACAAGTGGCCAGTTTTCTGCTTGCAGTTGTTTTGGTTTCTCACAGTCTGATGAATTTGCAGCAAGAAGAGCAATACTTGGCAAATGTTTAATAATCCTAAAAAGAGGGCAAGAAGTGCAGCTGAATCTGTTCACAAGTCCAGCTTCACAAATGAGCTTTCTACATTGATATCACTCGCATCAATAACTTCACAGAATACAAGAATCTAAGTCGTGCTGGTGGACAGATGACATTATAGAATTTGAAATAAATGCAGAGATTGTTTCATCAATACCAAGTAAGTAACCATGAATTTATTATTATTATGGTTTACAATTTCTCTTGTCTATTAGTAACATTTGGTTCTTGGTAAAATCCAGCCCAGAGTGAACCAGTTGGGTAAAATCTAGACCTGTACAGCAACATTGTGGACAACCAACAGCTTTAACATTTTCATGAGTTGCTTAACTTCTAATCATAACCATAGTGTATAAGAATGCACTTCACTGTGTTTGCTGAGTAGCTGTGTTGATAATAAGTAAATTGTAAAATGATAATTCCTTGTTAACTGCAGACATTTACTCAGATCACAAGCAATCCTAGAACTTCTCTGCCAACACAGACGAAGGATGAAAGACGTAAACCTCCTGGCCCTCATGATTTGTATTCAACACTCGATAACAGGCCATCTCAGCCCATCTTAAAACTGAATCTTTTGAAACTACAAACTGGGAGCAAATGTTGTTTTAATTCTGACTAGTTTATCTTATATCCTTGGCTAGAATATTTGAAAAGACAAAAGCTTCTTTTTGCACTGAATGCTGCCAAAAAGCGCACCCTACTGGTTGTGGGTTTCAACAACACTCAAAATGTGACAGCCATTTAAGGCAGTTGCTGAGACTTTATTCTTACAACTACGCAGTACATGAGCCAAAGATGACATAGGGAAACAACTCTTGGACTTGGCAAAAATCCAGGGAATTTCAGGAACATTTTACTGTTGGATCATTAGATACACTAGCAAAAATATCCAAAATAAAACAAAAAAATCCAAAAAATTGTGTTGACAGATAAGGTTAGGGATAAGATAATTGAAGGGATGAAGAAATCTATTTTTCTATCCGTCTTGATGAAAACAATGATATTGGTCACAAGAAACAACCATCTTTCGCTATACGATTTTTTGCAAACAAGAAAGTTAATATATGGTTTCGAGATTTAAAACCTACAAATGGATTAGATGTGCAGTCACTGTTAGGGCTTTGCAGTCATATGGGTTAGACATCAGTGCAATTTTAGTAGGTTTTTAAACTAATTTTTTGTCAAGTTGCCATCAGTAAAACTGAATATAAAAGAGCCAAATGTGCCAAACAAAGGATCCCTGGATTAATATTATAAGATCCAGACTGCGACTGGTCCAAGCAGTGAATCACATCTAACCTCTTTTGTTATTTTGCCAAGGTCATCAAAATCATAGAGAGTAAAGTGCCACTCCTGAAGTTCAGGTCCAGTGTTTGCCTCCACTGTTAAGCCGCACGTATTATCCTGTGATTCAAAACAACACAAAATGAAATTTATTGTCTAACGTTGAAGGCCAACAGTGATGATTACAGATAGTCATCATCCAAACAAAAGAGAGCACAAAAGTACGATGCTAACGTCAGAAGTGGAAATGCAATCACACTGTCACAACAATACATTCATCAAGTCAGATAAGATTGGAAGAGGTAAGTTTAGAATGTCAAATTATGAATTTCATTTTGGCTCATTGAGCTCTGCACATTGTACTGGTATATATTCACTTCTGAAAGATACACCATAAGCCCGTTACAGTGTGTTCCAATATAACGCCAATCTGGTTACAACACAGTCACTGTTGTGGCATCCAAATTTTTCCCAGAGAAACATTAATTTCTACCACAGTATGTGCTAGCGTTCAATTGTTCTCACAGTAATAATGCACTATTGGAGAATAAGTGTGTTGACATATTCTGATGCTGCTACCAAGTATTTTCATGTACTCTCTGCACTGTGAAAATGGTAATACATATGCTAGTATACTTCCACATTTGATAACAGTGGCTAAGACACAATGGTATCTTGCAGGCAAGACCACACAGAGTTAGGACACTAACACGATAAAGGGATTTTTGATAATACTACCATATGTAAAGCCCGTTCTGTTAAGAATAAATTAGATGCTACTGTACACCATCGGGGTAACTCGTTTTGACAGCCGCGGGTGAACATATTACCTAGGAAGATGCCAAGCATTCATGGTAACCAATGATAGCAATATCAGGCCAAATAAGTTGCCTATAGTATGACGTTTTCAACAGATGTGCAATTTCATGTCCCAAAACTTGCAAGTATAAACTAAGACACAACTGTAACTCATTTTTGTACATGAAATTTTTATAATGCGATATTCAATTTATCATGTGGTAGGGGATATGGACCCCAAGATCCACATTATAATGGGTTGGTGGTGTATTCAAGATATTTTTACACTAACATGTCTATCGAACTCAGTTATCAAAACAATTAATATATCACTTTTAGTACCACATAAAAGCGCCGCTTATGCGAGACTACACGATGTTAAAATCATTAAGAACAAAATGTTCATCAGTAAGCCAACAATGTTCAGGCATCTAGAAGAGTCACCACACATGAAGAGCCCAACCAACCGAGTCCCATCCAGAGTATCAGCTGACATAAAGTTCAGAGTTCCTAGATCAAGTCGTGCGGAAGATGACGAATGACAATAGGCGATAATGTCTGCAGTACCCAATAACATCACTGTCCAGCAGTCTGTCATAGATCATAGAAGACAAAGCATCCAGAAATCTCCCCGATCAGGACAAGCATTAGCCACTGGTCGCAAAACGTACATAACAGTGGGTGATGGTCGATGACATTCCAAAGACTTATGCTGCCCTTCCGTCACCAAATCCAAGATTTTGCATCACATACGGTGTAAATAGGTCTGTAGGTCTGATGCTTGGCTATATCTGGCTAAGAACCTATTGAACTCTCTGAAGAAAGAATTGGTCCAGTGTCGACATGGCTTTGATGACATGCAACCAAATAATGTCAGAAAACATACAATATTGTGTAGGCAGAGTCAGAAGATAAATCTCAAGTGCCAACTCAATATCAGTAACAGTCTGAACATATAAAAACTGTCAAGAAAAATTCGTGTTGAGACAAACATTTTGCTGAAATGGTAGAGTCAGCAAAATGTGCAGCAACATGGCTGCCGATATGCACACAGAATCTATAAAATGAGCAACTGAGCACGTACTGTTGGTGTACACTCATTTTAAGATCAAGAGGCAAGGGAAAGACTGGCCACCCATTCTTGCATACACAAGCAGAGGCTAAGAAAATGAAGTATTTAACACTTCATACCCAGGGCTGTCTCTCAGAGGGATTGCTCTTCTTCACCTTGAGTGTCAACCATAGAATCTGAAATCTGGATGCACTATGGTAAATTAGCTACAGGGTCATCCTCAGCTAGAAGTAATCGCGGGCTATATTCAGAAGGGGCTACATTCAAAAGGAGCTACATTCAAACCCTGCACCTCTGATTTGGCTGCTGATGCCTCCAACAGAACATGCGGTCTTCTCATGCTACTGAATGAATGATAGGGGAAGAGATGCAGAATGTGCAGAACTTGTTGGAGAGATGAAGACGAGGTATTGCCCCATGTTTCATGCACACAAGATGGGCAAATCTTGGTCATTCACTCACTTTTGTCAGCTAAATCATCTAATGTGCTCTCTTTGGCGCTGGTTCATCTGTCCTAAAAACTGTGTTGTATCAAATTGTTTGTTACAATCTAATTCCTTTGTCAATTACTCGTGTTACAATCACCTCATTCACTTACAAACTTAAGCTACTTCTGTTTTCTTCATATTATTACTATCACATTATTATTATTTTTACAGTGACCCGAGGTACATATGAGATCCCTTGGGGCTTAAAAACCTATCTGAGAAGAGCAACAATTATTATTATTATTACTATTATTATTATTATTATTATTAATTATTATTATTATTCAGATGCTCATATTGTGCTAATTTATAAATTCACCTCAAAAGCACTAGGTAGAAAAAGATAAGTCTTCAATTGTTTGAGAAATAAAATAGGAGAAAGAGAATGATCCCTCAAAGCTGGAAGCTGGTGGTAGTGAATTCTACAGATGTGGATCAGCAAGTGAAAAGGCACAGAAAGCGTGTCTTTTTTGGTAAGTTAGGGCAATAGTTAATAAAAGTAACAATAATACAACAATATATAGAGTTCCATAGTATGGTTGAGGCTGAAAAAGGGCACTGCAGCCACAAGTGGCGCAAGAGCCAGCATATGCAGCATATGTAAATACAATTAATTAACAAATCAAAATGACATTGGCCAGAAGAAACAGATCTTAAGTTTGTCCTGGAGGGATTAAGTGGGAGTGAAATGCTTAAGTCTCATCCCACCTACAAAGCTTCAGTTGCTGCACAGCTCCAGCTGCCTCATCTTGCTGAAGTAATTCCTTCGAAGGCCTGTGAAATTTTTTTAAAGCCATCCTTGCTCATCAACTGTCCTTGGCAGGACAACAGATGCACAAGAAAGGTAAAGATTGAAGCAACAGAAAAACTTTAATTAAACTGCTGTAGGAAGCATAAATTCATCCAATGAAAAACAGTATTAATTACTCTGTTGTAGGGAGTGGAAACACGTTGAATAAACAAGTATTCTCATCTGATCTAATCCAATGATTCCTATAGCACTGTTATCACAATGTTCAGGGCATCAATCGCAGTAGTTGCTTCAGGTGAACACAGAGTAAGAAATTGTTATCCACTGGAAAACCCAGTCAAAATCCAACAGATCAGGAAACCAGAAGTCAGGCTACGATGGGAAGCAAACTGAAAACTGACGAGCCTTAAAATTAGACCTAAAATTAGACTTATTAAAGACCTGACAGAATACACTGAAATGAGCAGCGAGTTACACAGCTTCAGACCAGCCATCAAGAATGCCTGGAAGCCAAATACTGTTCTGGGGCAAGGCACAACACGATTCCAAGTCTCTGTTGATTTAGTGCAGCATTTGTTGGCATGAGGGGCAAGCTATAAGCAGAGATAAATCAGCTTTGAATTTTCTTTGAGAACTATAAGACAAAATTATTTTAAACTGGATTCTTTGCTCAATGGGCTGGGCCAACAGTTTAATGCAATATTGGTATAATATGCTGATATTTAGGGGTTTTTGTTATGGCTCCAACCGCACAGTTTTGAGCCTCTTGTAGTTTGTGCAGACTTCCATTAGCAACATTAATGAGAAGAGAGCTGCAGCAGTCAAGTCAGCTAGACACCAGGGCAGCTGCTTGTGAACCAAGAGATTTCGAGGCACGTGAGATCTGACTGTATGCATATCCCACACGTGAAAGCGAACTGATCTGCATATGGCAATAACATGTTCAGAAAATTACATGGCAGAGTCAAACATTATGCTTGACTTCAGACTGGGTGTATATGAAATGCATGGAAGAACATGTATTATGTATTAACGAGACAAATCCGACATCAGTCTAGAAGCATATGACACAAACATGATTCAGACAGATCTTAAGGTGTGTCAACAACGTTGGAACTTCATATCTGGAAAACAGTGAGAAAATGCATAGAGGATTTATCACCATAAGAAACAAACGCTCTAAGTGGTGGAACTGAAAGAGGAGATAATTTTGATGCAGATCTGTTGTTGCTCTCTTAGTTCTGCCGTCATTCAAAAGAGACACATGCCGCATGTTACCAGGATCTACCCTGAAACTGAAAACCAAAGATCATTGCCAAAAAAGCTGATCATAAGAAAAATTAGACTCACTTAGTAACATTCAACAGACTGTTTGCAACAGAGACAAGAGTTTAATTACAGGTGACTGACTGTTCAACTGTTTTGTTTTGATTCTCTGTACGTATTACATAAATTAATATCCATTTATGCTACAACATTTATTTTATACTAAATGGTTGCTATGGCAGTATTTCTGTAATCAGAAAAGTGATAACTATGTTTGAATGAAAAATAAACTGTGTGCATAACTTATGTTTTTTGTTGGCCTTTTCAGCTGAAACATAAACTTAGTGTGTAACTTATATTAGACATCCATTTTCTCCACTCTTACATATTTAACAGGTTTGATAACACTACTGTGGCCTATCAGACATCGTAAAATTACAGTAACCATACTTTGTAATGATCTTTACCATGCAGTATGTCCATATCTAAAAAATAATCATGGAGCATGGTTTTGTGTCCATTTTAAGCCACTTCTTCAACAAATT
The DNA here is from genome assembly GCA_964023275.1 of Norana najaformis. Lineage (NCBI taxonomy): Eukaryota > Metazoa > Annelida > Clitellata > Crassiclitellata > Hormogastridae > Norana > Norana najaformis. The sequence goes on from OZ029926.1 coordinate 1,148,776, forward strand.
TGCCTCATTTTAAATTAATCTCATGTCACACAATAAACGCGCTCTGTATACATTGAAGATCTGTCGATAGAAATAATCAGAAAAATACAATGAAAGTATGAAATTTTAACAATGTAACACTTTTCACATGTGCACTTAAGGTTAAAACTTCAGTTTTCTCAAGTTTTCTCATGTTTTCTCAAGCGTCGAATTTTGACATAATACATTTGTCCTCTATTAGTGTGTGCTTTGTATAATTTGCAGTGTACATGGCTACTCATACATGGTATTATTATCCACAGGAAATTCATAATCGGTTAGTCTGGACCGAATTACCGAAGAGTATTGGGGAGGTATCTGTGACCATAATAAGTCCACCACTGCCAAACTACAATGACCGCATGAAGGAAGGTGACCCCTCCTCAGAAACAGACACCAAAAAACAAGCAACAAATAATGGCTTTGACAGGGACTTCCAAGACCAAGACGTCGCCTGAGAGAACAGCAGAAAAATCTTCACTACAAGGCTACCAGGAACCCAGGACCCCATAAATCCTCAGCTGACACATCAACAGCCAGAAAAGAATGGCAGAATTAATTATCCCAAAGTGTTTCTTTTTTGAGACGCTGCCTCTGCTGTCAACACCGCAGACTGCACTGCTGCCATTCAACACGAAAAACCAAATGAAAATCTCCACAGGTAAAATATATCAAAGAGACCGACATCAGGGAAGGGGATGGGAGAGAGGGGCTCTAACCCCCTCCCCCTTCAACTCTTCACTGCCTCCCACTTTCATTGTATTGTGAATCAACAAGGCAAAGGATAATGCAGTCAGTGAGCCATGAAAACACAGAAAGTCTTAATGATTTTTATCCGTCAACTTCCCCAGGTATGTGTCATTCTTAATTTCTCTGCAACACATGTCATTTATGCTCCACTGCTTCAGCCAATCAAATTCAGACTCTGTAGTCCTGCTTTTATTTAACAAATGTTTAGAGAATGTTTTCGGCCTGTCACACGTCTCATCAGTCTCAGGACCATAGAGTTTATGGAAGCAAACACAGCATTTATGACAAAAACGAAGCACGGCAGAACTTCTGAAATAAGACATCAGATAAACCCTTCAATTTAACTTTTGTGGGCAATTATTGATAATATTCAGTCTAAATGCACCACAAACTAATATGAAATCTGCAATTTGATCACAAAGTATGCCCCTTATAAAAACTCATAACTTGCCAGACCACTTAAGGATTGGAACCAAAGGACGGTGCTACATAACAGCTGCTCAGACCTACAAGAACTCTTGACTTGTAATCATCTTGCTTTTCGTTTGTAATCAACCCATGTCGTAATTGAACAACTGCAATATCGTGATTTCGTAATACAATATCGTAACAGAACAACTGCATAGGAGATCTTAACAGCCTCTCACAGGTTAAATGCATATCATATTTAATCGTAATCTCGAGATTTCTACAGTGCCCAACGAAAGCTAAGTCACGGGAACCAGCTTATTCACAGGCGCTCAGTCAAAACAAAATCGACAAGCATGGTGGGTTTAGTTCCAGGTCAAGATCCAAGAGTCAGGCAGGCAGGCCATTAGACAGCTAAGATGGGTGTTGTTTGGAATCGGATCTGGAAGATAGATAAGGGGAAGAAGAGGAATCAGGATAGGATCTGCGAAACAGGAGTGTTTTCAGTTTTGAGTGGAAGACCTGCATATTAAGGTCTGCTGTGTTTGTGTTTCGCATTTGTATTCTAGTTGTGTCATTTGAGGATGCTGCAGATACTTATCAGGTTCTGGACTGAAATCAATTATTCTCCTTTTGTCATAAAACTTCATCAAATGGCCTGATGCTGCCCAACAAGTTCATTCATTCATTTTACTCAATTATTATGAGTTAAGAAAAGTTTCCTGAGGCTGATCATATCATTTAAATGACTTCAACAATGGCTTTGATTGGCCTGTTTAAATCTCATCTAATCCAACGATTTCTTTAGTGCCATTATTGTAATACATAGGCTGTGGTGTATGCGTCTGCTAAATACTGTATGTGAGCTTCAGAACAAATTCCTCATCACGCAACGATTTTGCTAAATCGCTTTTCTCGTCCAGAAACATGGCAACTTCTTCATGGAGTTCCACAAGACTTGTTAGCACATTCCTCCTTGACAGCCAACGTACCTCAGTGTGCAGAGGAAGTGACTTAGCCTTTTATAGCCTTGGTGAAATGCAAAAGCTTTCTTTGTGAGGTTTTCATCTCTTTCGTCTTTCTTTCGAAGAATTGGAGTGGCTGGTTTTTGAAATTGGGATGCTTCGCCTCAATATGCCGAGGCAATTTGTTCGGCCTTTGATCTCGTTTGCAAGAACGTCACAGCAAACAACGTACTGCAGCCGTGGATCTTCCTCATCTCCATTCCGCGAAAATCCGAGTTTTAAGTAGTCGAAATCATACTTTCTCATCACCATTCTTCATTTTGATTGCTTTGAATTGGTTGTTGAAGGCTCGCCTTCATTGATTTCGATTGTTGTCGTTGGCTTCTTTGTCAACCAGTTATCCATATAACTGCGGAGAGGATAAACTTATCCAGCACTTGCAGCGTTGTGGGTACCTGCATCTAGAGCACAGGTCTGTCAAACGTTTGTTTAGTTACAGAGATCTAACATTAAAACTGCATCGATCAAACATGAGAGACTAGGTACCACATCGCTAATAATATTTCTCTCAAGAACAATTCTAAATGAATGTATGTGACTTATGGCATAACCTGTTAAAATACAAGTTTGATTTAGTCTTAACTGTTTAACAGATGGAACAATTTTGTAATTTTGTAAATGGAACATCAATTTTCAAAAACATGGCAAAATGACCTGAAGATATGATTCAACAGGAGTAACAGAATGAAACAACTGTGAATCATAAGAAGTTATCAAGATATTCAAGGCATCGTCTTTTATGAGCTGTTTCAATTCAAACCCAACATAACAAGAAATGCTGATGAATGATTAGCTGCATCAAGTTGAATAATAAATTCACCCTTAATAACTAACTATTTCAGAAGGGGAGGAAATCACAAATTCAAGCAATACCTGTTGTTGCCAGAAATGATTCTACAGATATCCTGTGTAGGAAACTGAACTATATTTACATACTGCCTGAACATGGTCAGATTGACTTGGTGCTCACAGATATTATGTCTAAACTGTGTGTGCAACTGGCAGTGATAAAAAGCTCAGGAAGACTTAGTCGAACTGGTGAAGGACTGACTGCTGGAGCATAGATTACAGCTGTGGACAAGCAAGAATCTCACAGATGTTACCTACAATCCAGCTGATAAAATAAAGCTGAGCAGAACAGAGAAACCTACACAACACAAAGCAAGCTCCATCATGAGCAAAATAAATCTTTCTTGCTATTTCAAAAACAGCCTTCTTCTAGAAAGCTACAATACTGAAAAACGCCTGAGGATTTATTATCTACGCATTCAAAATTAGAAACAGGGTAAAATCTTCATCAAATCTTTCTTCCCAATGTCACTTCTGTTTATTACTAGCAACTACAATTAGTTCCGACAGTTCTATCTGTATATTTCTCACTTTACAACCAAATCATGAAATTTGTACCCAGCGTTATCGATGTGGCTATAAATAGGCAGAAGGGAGAAAGACAGCTTGTCAGGAAAATCAGATCATGACACTCTTCTGCATCCAAGATCTCTCTCAAAGTACAGATGCTTTTTCTGTCAGTTGCACAGAATTTAACTGGTAAGCTTGAGATGATCTTCTAACCTTTGAGCGTTCAGCCTTTTCTGATCCATGGTTGTTGTCTGTTGTGTCCGTCTGGATTCCGTCGGAACCTTCTTCCTGCGTTCGGTCGACTGTTAAGAGCTTCAGTAGATCCGTTTCTTTGGTCAGTGGAGGCAGAGTCACTACAGATCAATAGGACATTCAGACCTTTAGATCTTAATCACTACTAATACGTCTACATCACAGGCTCACATGGAAGCATACCATGGAAGGCACATCAAGTGTCAACAATGCATTCAGTATCGCAAATGGGCTTGCCTTCCCTTGGTAAATCTAAAGCATCCTGAACCCATTGACTTTAAATCTGACATGGGTGATGGAGTGCAGAGATTCTCACTTGGGCAAAGTTGAGGATCAATCAATGACCACTGATGCACCCCTACAAACACCAACCATAAACCCACTTTCATTCCTTGCACAAACTATGTTGTCAGCTTTTCAGGCAAAATGGCTCATTCAATGCCAATCTAAGTAGGAATGTGCTTTTTTCTGAGTCTGAATTTTCAAGAAAGACAAAAATTTTGATATTTGGGCACAAGTTTAAACATGTTAAATATTTTTGTGCCTGTCGATAAGTTTTAACCAATTTCCAAATAGTTTTCATTACACAATATGAAATGTGTGGCCATTTAAAATTACCTCTAGACATTTGATTGGGGTAAATATTGAATAAAATTTTGGCACAGATTTGTACTTTGCACCACTATATCCATCATATTATTATGAGCTCAAAGCCGCCTCAGCGTTATGTGAAACAAGAATTATTTGGTAAAAATTGACAAAAGTTGGATTTGTTTTTAAAATGTGAAAATCTTTAAAAATGTAAATAAATCTTAAGGTTTTCAGGTAAATATTTGTTAAGTTGTTGAAGGAGGCTATTTTACACATATGGTATACCTATACTAACCTGATGAAGACCTAGGTAGGCCAGTTGTCCTTATTTCTTACCTCTGATTGGGATATTGTACAGGTGATGGTCGAATAATCTGTTTGAGTTCGGCTTTCCACAGCAGGACATAAAGTCAGTCGTTAATTCTATGGTTGGACTTTCCTGACCAGCAACTTCCTCATGTGTTTGTTTACTTCCTGATAACTCCACAAAGGCCTGCAATGAATTTAGGAATTATTACCTTCGTTATTCACAGAATTTTAAAGGAAACAAAGCTTGTATTTTGTTTGAGTGACTAAAATATCTTCTGGTAACCTACTTACAACCCATAACTCTTGTAGCTTTAAGGTCTAAAGTTACCTTATGCTTTTGCCCTGTCTTTCTCACTGTGGCAGGAGGCCACAAGGCTTTCATAGGTTAGAAATAATAACAAACTATTACAAGAGTTATGTAATAGATTTATATTTATGTTGCTCGATTCACCTTAATTCATTTCTTATATATTAACAATTTATTATTACAAATGAATCTAATAATTAAATCCCTTGTTTCTTTTCAACCTTCTGCCATCCAATAATTAACTGCCCCTGGGACTCTCCATGATCAAAGGGACGCCAGCACTGGCTTTAGGCCAGTAACGGGTCAAGTTCATGGCAGTAATTCAGAGCTAGCATCAAGGGCCTTCCCAAGAACATAGGAGGTGTTTCACACACATTATTTATAAATTATACAGTGCAGAAGATAATAAGCTAATCATCCAAACCATCACGATGCACACAGAGCACCAGAGGTGCATTAAAAATTAAATTAAATTAAATTAAAAAATTAAAGGCTGTGGCATTATGCGCTGCTCTAGAAGTGAAGTGGCAGCTACTGCATTTCACATATACTAGTCAAAGCAATTATGTATCGTTTGCTTAGCAATATATACTGTGCATTCATGTGCTGGGCAAACATAGCGTATATAAATCTGAGACCGGATTCAGGTGCTGTACGATACATATTTGGATGAGAGGGCTTCCAGGAAAAAGACTTCTTGATGTGCTCTTGGGTGAGTCACAGCCAAAACCATCACTATCTGGTTCCAAGCCTGGCTCTGCTGATCCGACAGGTTTCAGGCCCACCATGTTGTGAGACCATGAGATGTCCCAAAAGAGGGAGGATAAGAGGTTGTGCAAAGAAAATGAATCTAAGCATCTGCTCTAATCTAATCAAATCTACTGTAAATTAAGCTAACCTAAACATTCAAAGTCTCTTCTGTCCTGCCCGACCAGTCTCCAGGTCCTCTGTAATTCCAGGAACAACCACCGATTAACACACTCTTATGAATCTAATAATTAAATCCCTTGTTTCTTTTCAACCTTCTGCCATCCAATAATTAACTGCCCCTGGGACTCTCCATGATCAAAGGGACACTGACACCAATTTATGATGAATGGAGGAGGTCCAGCATATAGAGACAGACCACCTGGGGTAATACAACCTACTGTGCAACACATATGCTCAAGTAACAAGCACAAGTGTGCATGAACCTGAAAATATCCAATCAAAGTTAGCAGCTTCTTAACTGGAAAGACAGTCTACTGAAGTGTGAAGATAAGACTAATTTTGGCTGAAAGAAGAAAGAACTTTCATACTGGGGAAGTATCTTGGTCAAGCTCTTCAAAACCAGATCTAACTTTCTGGTTCATGCCAACATGAACATCAGCTAATGACAGTCAGTATTAGCCGAAGAACTCAGTGGATGGAAATCAGACCATCAGATTCTTATCCCTTTACATTTGTGTAAGAAACTGTGTTGCATAGAAAATAACTGTTTATGGAGACTTTTCAATCAAGGAATTTCTCTCCTTTGATTCGTCTGCTCCTAATGAACTTGTTTAGCAGAACACTAATTACCCCTCCATCGTCTCATCCTTATCCGTTTCTCCCAATCTGAAAAGAACTAAGTTTAGAACTTCACTGTATCAAACGGAAAGAAACATGACACAAGAAAAGCCATCAATGCAGCAGGACAGAAAGACAGACAAGGACCACCAACAACCACCAGATGTGCTTTCCATGTGGTAAGAATGAGCGGCGAAAGAGGGCAGAACAAGACTACACGGTAAAGCAGAGCTTCTCAAACTGAGTGCTGCAGTGCACCTGTGAGCCGCCAGAAGAGTGCCACCAAATTCTGATGGTAAAAAATATTTTTGCTAAAGTACAGAAGACACTTTTGCCTATTTATACAATTATATTTATATTTTGGTTATATTGTAATAGAATTTGAATAAAGTCAGTGTAATGTAAAATACTATAAATTTACGGTTAATTACATGAGGGTCTAGCATTAAGAACACAGGTGTGCCACGACAGAAATTTGCATTGCCAAGTGTGCCAGTCTGAAAAAAGTTTGAGAACCGTTGCAGTAAAGCCCTTGAGAGAAACTGCTCAGGTCGGCTTATCTGTTCCTCTCTCTCTGTCTGTCTGTCTGTCCATATATGTCACTAGCTTGATGTGCTGGTTTCTTTGATCCAGAAGTGCTGAAAGGCCAGCCAGCCAGCATCATAGCTAGCGTTGTCGTCATCGTCGTCGTCATCCTCCTCCTTCTCCTCCTCCTCCTCATCATCATCAGTTTCTTATACCAGCCTTTTTGGCAGCAATGCGTGTGAAGAAAAGATCTATTTTCTTTGGTCATTTGTCAAATCCAATGCTCCTTTCACGTTCAGTCCAAGTCTTATTATGCACACGTTTATATTGTCCATTCAATGCAGTCTCGGCTTTTTGTTTCTCGTTCTTTCGCATCTTGCATGAAGTACAACAGACATTCTTCCACATTTACGTGGCCAAACTATCAGAGTTTTTGCTGAATGACTATCTAACAGATTTCACTGCACATTCAAAGATCATTGTATTTCATCATTTCCGATTTGTTGCAGTCTTGTAGTCACGAGATTCCTGCAATTTTCCATAGCCAGCTCATATCTCATTGACTACGCAAATGGTATTTGTTCTTTTATTGTTATTGTGTCTTTGGAACTGCTGTACAACCTTACTCTGCAGCATTCATCACTGCAGCAGCGGGCCCCAAGTGACAAGGCCAACATTGGCATTTACCTTTCCAACTTCTAGTATTTAGATCTTCGTGGCCTGGGATAGCAGCAGCACGCAGTTATCATCGCCTCAGTCTAGCCACTACCTGACTAGGCAAGCGGCGGTTGCGCCAGGCGAGGGGTGGGACGCAATTATCCCAATTTATCTTGGTGATACTAGTGAACCTGGTCTCTTCATCACTTCTGGAGCAAGTAATGTTATGGTACGTTCACCTGCCTGCAACACCTCTGTCCATCTATTTGGTCCTTGTGTTAAGTCCTCACTTGCTCAGCAGAGGGCTTTTGCTGTTGTTGGCCCATCTCAATGGAATGAACTTCCGTTATCGCTTCGTGCAAAGGTCACTGTTGGTGATAGAGCTCAGTCAGCTTGTTGTTTAAAGACGTTCTTATTTCCCAGGGGCTGTCATGCTGGAAGCACCTCTGAGTAGTTTGTTCTGTAAGAAGCGCTATATAAGTTATCAAATACAATAGAACACAATGCATAAATTCAAGCCAGCTCCCATTGTATCTAAGAATCACAGGCCTACAAGCGATTTTGCCTTTGCTAACTGTTCTATTGATTATTGTTCCCACATGAAATGCAGGCGTCGAAGGGCCACACTATTTATCCAGTCACGGAGTGACAGTAGATGAGTACCCACTCAAAATGGACAATGACACCCGGGCCGCATTTTATTAAAATTTTGACAGCCATATTGGTTGGTAGCTAGTCAATCTGTGCACACATTTAAAACTTCTCACTCCACCGATTCCAGGCCTTGCCAGCGATTCCCCGTCTAACAAACAACCTGGTGCTCCTCTGGCCTCACAACACTTTGTCCTTCTCTTTAAGATTCCATGATAGGTGAAGCAGCTGAGCTCTGCAGCAATCGTTCTTGACTATGAGCTGCTTTCCCTCTAGAACTACGGAAACTTTGCACTCAGCAATTGTGCATGGGGGATCTGCTTACTTAAGGTACCTACACAGTAACTGTCTCAGGAGACAACTCAAACCCACACACTTCACGCTGCAAGAAAACCACTCAACCATAGTCCTTATTTCAGTTATTTTCTATTATTCAGATACAGTGTTTGTTTCATAATAGTAACATCAGTACTGTCATAGCAATAATGATTATAAACATTATCAATATTTTGACTTTTAATTCTTTTGTTTTGCTTTGGTTTTTTCCACGTTAATTTGATAAGCGCAGAGGGAAATACAAACACTATTATCAAAATAATTTTTAATAATTAATAATAATAATTATTATTATTTTTCTTATACCCGAGATAAAGTGGAACAAAAATTAGGTTAGGAGCTGATAATGGGTATCTGGAAATCATGCCTCATCCTCCAAAACATTAGCAAATGTGCCTCTAGATGCTCTGGATACATATGAGAAAAATCTGAGCTCATGGAACTCTCCAGACATGGTCACAAGACAACAGCCAACCTCACGGACAAAATCGACCCTGGCAAAAGTTAATCGGGTCCAGGGTTTCGAATACAGGGGGTAGAAGAGTATGTGCAGATCATATGCCTTCAGCATTATCACAGTGGTGCTGTAGAAATTCTCAGATCAGATTTGATTCCAGGCCAGATATTTACCTCTACCCAGTGAACACTTGCCATCCGAGCAAAACAAGCCTCTTTACTCCTTAATGCTTGGAACATCAGCTTTCTGCAAGGCTCACCAGACTATACATAGCATGATGACAAAGGGATCACCCGAATGCCAGTTTGCAAATGAGACCATTAATATTATAATCATTATCGTTATATCGTTATTGGGATACTGTGCATAACAGTACTCTGCTAAAAATTTTACTGATTAAATTTCTTTTTTCTCTTAAGCTTTTCTGGTTACTTTTCAGCATATCACAAAAGCACACCTGCACTTCTGCCTGTCCTGCCTGCAACAGGTGTGTTGATTATTTACTACTCCCTACCAAGCTACCAACCGAGCCTTTGGCTTTAAAGGTTTCATTGGTGTTAAAGTTGGAAGAGAAATGCCACAGGCACTCCTCATGTGTGGTGGCTGGAAACGCCATCCCTCCTCCCTGTGGTTGTGGAAGGACGACTGGCATCATGTGTGCAACAGAGTCCTTCTCCTTCGGATAAGAAGCAGCAGTTGTCCAGAACCGGCCAGATAGAAACTTATTGCCTATCGGAGATCAGACATCAACGGCCGAGTGAGCGAGCAACAGCTCAGCCAGCTATCAGCAACAGAACAGAAAATATTGAGAGCTCATAAACTGCGACTTCTTATCACCATCCAACTGTTTCTTTACTTACGAAAGCCACTAACTGACTTCAGGTGCATCGGTTATTACCAGAGTTTACACGTGCAGGGCCTTCACGCAACCTACAGGGATGAAAGGCTTCTCCCACCCTCTCCATCCCTGCCCCTGATGATCCAGAACGGCCACGCAGAGGAGCAGCGCTTTTGATCTGATCTAGGGTTTCCGATGGCCTGTTTTCCAAGCCAGCTGCTCAGCTCCCCTTTCCAACACCACAACAACTAGTTCCCCTCCCGCCAGACCTTCTGCCCACGGCTTGCCAAATGGCCCGTCGGGTCAGATCTCCCCCACCCCACTCTGACTGGCCGGCCAGTCACGACGCGAACTGGCCGTGAAGTGCCTGCTGCTGCCTCTTTGGTATGCGTTCAGCTGAGCTCACGGTGAAATCCAAACCGCTATTCCTGCGTCTGAATGAAAGGAGGAAGATGGCAGCAGCAGTAGCAGCAGCAGCAGCCAGAAATAGAGCATTTGTAGAAGCTGGCGAAATGGAGACGGTTGCGGAGGGGTTCATGATGGAAAGCCGACCGAGATGAAATATTCATCAACAAACGGACGGCATGAAAGGCATCATCATAGCTCGCTCGCTTACCTTCACCAGTAGATAGGAACGAACTCACCATCCAACATGAAATTCCTTATTACAATGCATCACTTAGTCAGAATTATTGGTGGAACTACTATAGAAATTATTGCCGCGGCCTTAACTCTCTGTCTCTCTCTGTCTCTCTCTCTCTGTCTCTCTCTCTGTCTCTCTCTCTGTCTCTCTCTCTCTCTCCTGAAGCCAAAGGAAACCAAGTGACCAAGTGGTGGTTTAGGCCCTTTTGCATCTTAAAGTAAGTAAAGTATCCCATATCCCACAAGACAGACGTGAGGGAGGTGCTCGTTTCATTTTCTTTACTCCCTTGAGCTGGCAATGCGCAAGCAACTTGCCCGAGGTCATTACAGAGTCAAACCTGCAACACCATAATCACTGACCAAACACTTTACTTACAGACCACCGTACTGCACTTTTGTATCTTAACAACAACAAGAATAATAGTTTAGCATCTTGCATCACTATTATTATTATTATTACAGTGTAAAAAAGTGTGACAGTTTCATTAAAATAAATTAATTTAAAAATCCAGAGGGTTCAGAGCATGACGGCAATGTTCCGGAGAGGCAGATGGCATTTCCTCGTTGAACAGCCACAGAAATCTTTTGAAACAAGAAAGAGGTTTCTAGAGGCTTGTGGGTTGCATCTGTTGTCCGGCTTCCCAATTCTATGATGAACTCCAGTCCTTCCTTGCTTCAGGCTCCGCTGGTCTCCAAGGCCACCGCCACAAAGGCGTGAGGGCGAGTGATGGTGGAGTACTTCATCCTTTTGGATGAGGCTGCTCGGTCGGCAGCTTCACCTGCTCTGACCGATGTGTGAGGTAGATGAGACGTTGCATAGGTGTCTGGTACTGTGACGTCCCAAGGGATGAGCGTCACACCGTCTGGTCGTCTTTCGTCTTCCCTCGAGAGGCCAAGAGGTCCTTTCTGTGCAGGAATTTTGGCTCTGTTCGTCGCTCTCCAAATGACGTCGTTCAGCATACTGTGCCGCTGTTGTTTGCCGCCTCCTGCTCTGCAAACCAGGCCGTGTAGTCCACTGACGTCGACTTTTCCCCTGCAGTGGTGGCATAAATGCGGTTCGAAAAATGTTGAGTCCAGTCTCACCCAAATTGCCAACCGTACCTCCTCGTCTGAAAGACGCAGTCCCAAAGCAGATAGAGGGGGAGCCAGTAGCCAATCACCAGAATGTGGTGCTCGTGAGGCAAGGAGGCGAGCGGGATCGCACGGACCACTAACGGACTCAAGCTGATCCTTGCAGGCTTTGCTTATCCAACGAGTATCCCAAACTTTTTGGCGGTGTGATGCTGCTCCCGTTGGTGGCTCTGCACCTGTCAGGGCCATCCATGCGGTGATTGCTGAGCTCACGAGTTCTTATGGCATCAATAATAATAATAATTATTATTATTATTGCATCAGTATTATTATGACATTTCAATTATTTAACATAACCAGGTATGTATTAAAATTTATTAATAAAAATTATTTTTTTACCCCCAAGGAAGGCACATATGATCCCTCAGGATTACAAAATTAGGGAAGCAACATTCTTGGAAGGCTAATCTTTGCTCATGGCTGTTTCGGTGGGAAAGGTGCTGCAAAAAGCAACAGCATTGAAGTCTTGGATGGTCACAGAGAAGTGCTGATGGAGGAAAGTGGTTTCCCTATTCATAAGTCATAAGCAGTAAGCAATAATAATAATAAAATAATAATTATTATTATTATTTACCAACATATAAATATCTTCATGATTACATAAAAATTGAACAATGCTGTTCTGGAGTGCGTATAGATGGAATGCTTAATAAAGTCTTAGCTAATGTTTTGTGGAAAGCTGATAAGCTGCAGGACAGGATGAGCATGGATAAGCATTAGCATAGTGAAGAAATGTGTCTCCCCATATCTCCTGTTACCTGGGAAGGATATGTGTTGACAAGAGTGAGTATCAAGATACACATGCTGAGCCCAACCATCATGTTTACAACTTTCCTTCCCGAGTTGACAGATGACCACCTGTTCAGAATTCATGGACTGAGCAGCACAGAAGTTGTAGATCGACGACCGACGGGTGATAGCGTCTGAAGTACACTAGAGCACCACCGACCAACACCGTCCGTCCCTTGTAGGTGGATGAAGAAGAAGCAGCGTCAGGACATATCTCCAGCCACCAGGTGATCTGTGACAGACAGCTATTCAACTAATGGTAGAAACCATTTCCGATAGATGGTCGAAACAGTTCCAAAGCTTCTAATCATCTTTTGATGACGCAGATAGGTCAGTAGGCATGAGCCGTGACCGTCAATCTGAAACCTATTATCCCTTGAACACACAATGGACTATTCCAACGACAAGAGGCATCAATCACAAGCAGGAAAACCCTCAGAAAACTGAAATTCCACGTAAATATCACCAGAACGCCAAGTCGATAAAAGTAGCAGTCTAAACACAAAAGAATTATTGCACAAATTTTGCTTTAATGCAAAGTTTAAAACAAAATGACAAGCAGCAAAAAACATGGTGCTACAGAAGTCTTTAGATTAGATTAGATTAGATAAACATGTGCAAAAACAGACTCTCATTGACCCAAAGTTAATTTAGAGGCCAAGAGCACAAGAGCATAATTATATTATTGATGTAACGAATAGATGCTCATTTTGCAGATTTACTTTCAGCAGGAAGCTGAGCAGCAGCAGCAGCAGCATCAACAGCAACTGAGGCCTTAGAAGCTTTTGAATGACAGGAATCAGCCAAGAAGCTGTCAGCGACATCAAGACAAAGCACTTTCAACTTTCCTGCAGATTAAGTTACTCTGTTGTCTCATCCACATTTAGAGACCAGTTGGCTGTTTTGTTGCAGTCCACACCAATCATCATCATCATCATCATCATCATCGGCCCCAAGATGTCAAGTGTTAAGTTCCCACGGGTGATGTTGAGTCAATTCACAGAGAAGAAAATTATCATCATCATCACCCTTATGAGTGTCAATATCATTATCAGTATTATTATTATTATTCCGACTACTATTCCTTGCTCAGTCGATGTACATGTAGCATATCAACAAATGCAAAAAATGCAAATACATTTTTCTTATTATTATTATCTGTACCTGAAGTAGGAATGATTCCTCAGGAGTGAAAAATTATATTTGAAGTAGGAATAGTAAATTGAATTAGGAATAGTAATCTGGAAAATCAGAGCTCATCTGAGGGACCAGTGGGAAAGGTTCCTCTGTTGTTGGTCAGCTGGAAAGAAGTTGTGAAAGAAGCAGAGTCCCACAATAATCTCCTGTGACAGATCTCTGATTAATATTTATTACTTGTTTCAGGGACCTCAGAAAGAGGAACAGACGATCTGGCAAAGTGATCCTAACCATATGATGGTCCTTTTCAGTGATTACATGAAAAGTCCTGATGGTTCAAATGAGAACAGAATTTACAGCAGTGTAATTTGCATGGCTCCTTCTCATCTGATTAAATTCCAAGGATTCCTTTCCATCACTTAACATGTCTTCAAAAGCCCTAAAGCACCAGCACCAGACCAGCAACCAGTCAGCCTCAAATCCTCCTCCTCCTCTTCCTCCTCCTCTTCCTCCTCCTCCTCCTAGTCTTGCTCATTCAGTGACTGAAGTAATTTTAGCCTCTATTAACGAATGCCCTCATTGACTCGCCATCCTTCCTCTTCCAATTCCAGATTAAGATCTGACAACAGATGGTATCATGTGTATTGGATCAACAAGTACAGTTAAGGGGGCCAGTTGAACACAGCAAATGGATGTGTCCAGTGAAGTGCAGCATGGCACTGGAGCAGGCTCCTCCGGCTGGTTGGTCCCCATAGCGTCTAGGGTTTCACAATCATCCGTCAAGAACCAACTGAATTAAACAGCATTTGCCTAATCACACAATGACCCACTGTTGCCCCTAGCAACAAACTCAGATGACCCCATATTTCATTACTATCCAAGGGAAGCAATGTCATCGTTGGGGCATGTTGGTCAAAACAAAGACCACAGCCAAGATGACTGGTAACCTCAGGGTCAAAGTTCAAACCGCTCAAAGTTAAACTATTCTAATAGGCATGTATATCCATGTCTCTCAATTGGTGGAAAATGCAGCCGATCTGTAACAGTGCAATGTCGTGTTACTAGTTGTTCATAAAGCTCCTTGTGAAAGCCTTTCAAAACCAGCATACACATCAACATGACTATAAAGGCAAAACTAGGAAACAGTGGCTCTCATTCCTATGTGCTGCCAGACAGATGACATTTGGGTCCAGAGATATGAGAAGATAACAAATGAAGATAAGAAATTTTAACATAAGAACGAATCAGTTATGGAAACTCTTGAAATTCATGTGGCATCACATCTTAGATAATGTCCAGCATTTTAGTTTGCACCTTGAAGAGAAGAAATCCTCACTTTTTAATATTCATGGCACTTTATTAACTCCTATCTTCATGACTGTTGTATTGGTCTTCAAATAAGACTGTTTAATCTACCGTTTGTCTCCTTGCATGACTCCTTCATCTCCCTCCCTCTATCATTCTTTTGTCTTCCTGCGTAACTCTTTCCTGATCTGCCCCCAGAAGATATGCCAGCATACTTAGGCAATCTTCAACAGTGTCTGCTTTTGGTGTTTCCACTTGTGTCACATGTAGGCAACTGCAAACAGATGAACCATCAGAAGGGAGCGCCTTTTGCAAGTCTTTCATTAAATACCACAAGCACCAAGTCTTTTTCAGCTGCATCAATAACAACAGTCAGTTGTTCCTCTTAACTCTGCTGCATTCATCTAACTCCACAACATACCACCATCCGACCAACCGACTGACCAACCGACTGACCAACCGACCGACCAACCGCGCGACTGACCAACCGACTGACCAACCATCCGACCAACCGACTCACCAACCGACCGACCAACCGACCGACCAACCACCGACCAACCGACTGACCAACTGATCCAAGTACTTTGCCACTTTGTTTCTTCTTCCCTGAAATATCTTATGCAGGTGGCGTCTCGCAAACTAGAAGATGGCAACAGAAAAAGGCCCTTTGTTTGGTGGGCTCTCATGATGTTCCTATGGAAGAATCACCTAGAGCTGAACTGCAGAAGAAGCACCTGAAAGCTTACCAGGACAAACGAATACCACCACACCCTCAGCAAGACAGATTTGAGGCTAAACAGGTTTCTGGAAAGATGGTCAGTACTACTATATAGCTTCCTTTCCAGCGGCCTCTAGTAGAGGACCAGATGGCTTCTCACTACAATATATAAAAATCTCCTATTCAATACAACATACATGGATTTGGTGGAGGCTCCTGCTGCTTACGTAATCAATCTCCTGTTGAAAGACTTTAAAGGACCTCCGTAATTTTTCTTTGGAAATAATGCAGAATCACACATAGGATACACACGGTGATGCCTAGCGCTGTAGTCCATGCCTATCTCAGATTCTGTCACCACTCCAAATCAACACGAGAGTACTGGAAGGGGTGAACAGGGGTGTTGTTCTATCTCAACGTCTTAGTCTCGAGATCACCTAATTTCTCCTCTTGGACAGATTGGTCAACTTCTTGGTTTCAGAGCAAGACATTAGGGCAGAAAGTCTCAATTCTCGTCTCCCTGTTGAGGCCTCATGGGTAAGTCTCAACACTCAATGTTTGAGACATTGAGGAGCTGAAAAAATTGCAGTAATGTCCATTGTTACTACCGCACGTAGAATATGTGTAGCCGGAAATAAGTTTACCATATACAGTGCTATCAAAAGGATAGTTAATTTTTCAGCACTTAAGTGCTGTCTGTTGTTGTGCAGTTCAAATTATAGTGTATCATTTGGCAATGAACCATAACAACCTTCTTTTTCCATAATAAGCATTCAGCCTAGAAGATTTCGGTGGTTGTTCAACGAGGAAATGCCATCTGCCTCTCAGGAACATTGCCAACATGCTCTGAACCCTCTAGAGATGGCGCTTCCAACATTAATTAATAAACTAAATTGTTTATGTTAAAATTTCATGAATTATATTCCTATAATAATAATAATAATAACAATAAATTACTTAAATCATTGCAAAACCTCCTAAAACAAAAGTCAACATAAGCCAGCATTAAAACATTAGGCCTAACAAAACTGCTGAGTGCTGGAAATAAAATACACTTTCAGGAATTTCTTGGACTCAGTCTCGTCTTGGAGACCATATGTCTCAGACTTGTCTTGGGAGACCTGGAGGTCTTGGCCTGTCTCGTCTTAGAAACCCAAAATCTCGGCCTCAGTCTCGTCTTGGACTGCTAGGTGAATGTCTTGGTCTCATCTTGGGGCGGTACATCTAGGGTCTAATCTCGGTCCCAGTCCCAAGGGTCTCGTAGGCATAGGATACACATCTTGGCTGAAGCTGTTTCCAATGCAACCCGAAGATGCTTAGCCTATGTCGGAAAACCACATTATCGTAAAATTTGACTTCTTGAATGCCTTGAGTGCTCTGATGTTAGAGGTGGTAGCAGCAAAAGCTTCAGAAATACTGTATACTGATACGTTTTTATCAACTGTGCTTACTTCTCTCAGCTGCACACCAGAAAGCACATAGCTCTATCCAAGGAGGATGCCCAACAAAGCGACCATTTAGGCACACAGAGTTTGGCCATACATCCAATCTTTGACAGCCTAACAATGCCACTAAATGTCAGTGACATGGACAGTCTTACTCTTGCCAAAGTGGTTGATAAAGTTGAGTATGACATCAGCCTTTAAGAGAAGCACATGCCCAAATATGATCTACAACTGAACCGAGCAAAATGCGAAACATCTGGAAGGCTTCTTGATGATGTGAACAAGAATCAGGTCTTTACCAACTTTGACCAGGTGCTCGCTGGAGATTTGACT